>VWYK01060825.1:31860-65443 GCA_013399775.1 Semnornis frantzii | reverse complement strand
CCTGGGAGCGGATGTGGCGGCATGTGGGCAGGATCCACCCCGAGGGGGAGCGGGTGGCGCAGAGGATCCGGGGCGCCGCCGACCTGCCCAAGGTGAGACGCACACCGTCCCCCGGCGCTACTGTGGCACGGGGGCCCAGTGGCGAGGCCGGGCCGTCCCATGCCGGCCGTACGGAGGGAAGAGGGGAAATGGCATCGAGAAGGGAGGGGTCGCTTGCCTGCCCCGCTGGAAGGTCGAGCTCCCCAGCTCGAGATCGGTCCCTCGGGAAAAGGGCCCTTGGAAATGCTCTTGCAGGAAGCGAAGTCGCACTCCAAGTGCAGAGTGCGGGAGGGTGTCCGTCGGGCTCTGTCCTGGCGCTCCAGTAGCACCCCCTTTTTCCGAGGCCTTGCTGGGAAACAGACTTGAGATGGCTAATGTGTGAGCCCCCCGGGAGGGGAGATAAATTGCCCAAAAGAGGGAGACTGGATAAATGATGAAAAGATATGGGGAGTTAAATTTAGAAGAGGCTAGAAGAATACTTGAGGAGGGAGAGTGGGACAGGCAGAGTAAGCCTTTGAACCAGAATAAATTAGATTTAGATAGTCTCCCACACCGAAAGCCATTCTTGCCCAGAACTGTGTCTGGCAGAAAAGAGTCTCTTGACACTGAAAAGGTTTAGGAGGAACTGGCGAATACTTAACGAAGCTTGTTGCTGATGTAGGGTCTGTTGTGATTTACAAGCATGTTCCTGACCTCCCTGCAGAGAACTCTACGATGAGAGGAAATGGTGATCATTTCACTTAATCTTTCACTCTTGTGCCATAGGGAAACATTTGCATGTGAGTTCTTGTGATTGTTGCTGTCTGTCTTGCACCTCAGCGTGAGAAAAATCTCCCCCTTTCATTGGCTTCCTGTGAACAAAAGACTGCAAACATTTGGTGTGTCACTCCATTGGCGGGTTATGAGAGTATTCCCATCACACTGAGAGAAAAGATTCAAATACAAAAAGATGATTTTTTTTTTTTCTGCTCGGGCTTTTTTAGCAAGAACTTAACCTCCTTGGGAAGGTAGTTTGAAGTGTGCAAGAACATGATGTTATATAGTGAGTGCACAGGCAATATGTACTGCTTTCCATGGGGAACTCTGGGGAAGTGTGTGATGTAACATCCTTTATTCAGTCAAGAGTTTTAGACATCTGTGGCAGCAAGCAGAGCAAATCCTGAATCCCAATTACAGCCTCTATTCTAACCCCACTAGACTTTTCCTTCCTTTTCAGATTTCCTTCTTTTCCACAGACTTTGTCCTGAGCCTGCATGAAGGCTGCAAAATGGTTCAGATCAGTCAGAACACACACTAATTTCCTGACCAAAAAGGATGACTTGTCCAGGAGAGGTGAGGGAAGCGGAAGAAAAGCTCACAAACAAGAGTCTTGTGTGTGAGAGAATACAGTGTTCAGTCTCTGGTTTTGGTTTCAATGTGAAGTACTTTCCCTGTTCTCATTTTACAGGCTCAGTGCCTATAAAGTTAGGAAGATGCAAGCTGTATGTGCTTTTGTGATAAAAGGTGAAATCGGGCTATCTGTTTGGTATCTTCTAGCACCTCTGGGAACCACATCTATAAACTCTACTTAGCACTCTGCAATTTGAGATCCCATTCCTAAACTCACCAGGCACACAGCTGAGAGGATGCTGAGATACAGAAAGCAGCAAGGATGGAAGGCTCTGTTTTACCCTCTAGAGATGTGTTTTTGAGTGCTGCCTATACCACCACCTGTCTCTGCCATCAAATGTCTTTGAACGACTGGTGCAACAGATGCCAGTTAAGGCGATGAGTGTACTCTGCAGGGCCGGTTCCTTTGAAAAGCCAGGAACTGTCCGTGTGCTGGAGGGCAAATAGGCTTTCTTAGGTGTTGGGAATTGGACAGTGGTTTGCCCACCCTGAAACATTTGGCCTTAAACAGTAGCCAGTATTGGGTGCTGGGGAAAATAACTCCCAAAACAATTGTCCATAAAGTAAACAATACCATAAAATGATGACTGCCTGAAACTCCGATCAGGCTTTATAAATTGTTTGCAGATCACCTGCAGGGGTCTGTGTCTTTCCATGCAGTGTGAGAGCTCAGAGGTCTCTGGTCTCCATTTCCTTCTGGTAGATTTGGGGTAAATGAGTATGGAGTAAGTTTGGTCATGGTGGGAGGGCATAATTAACTGCCCATGCATGCTAGGCTTGAGAGTGCCACCTTTCTGTAGGCCATTTCCTTTCGAACAACAGGGTGGAGTATCGCTTTGCTTTCAACTGCAAGGACCATCAAATAGGTCTACACTGGAAATACAAAGTGATGCATGTGCTTGCCTCCTGAGCAATTACTGATTTTTAATGAGGTTGTGATGAGGGCAAAGACAGGAAGAGTTGCATCTAATGGGCTCATAAGGAAAGGGAAAAATTCCAGTTTCTTTAGTTAGGCTAATGGTATTGCTGCCATGTAGCTTCCAAAAGGAAGATTAGAGAGGCGCTTGGATCCTTATAAGCACCATAAAATAAACTTGCTAACATAGGCTGTCCAAAAAAGCTCCTCTGTGATATGGATCTGTGCCTATCTTGTCTCTTGTGTAGCATGGCCCTCTTAGTACATGAAAACCTCTGCTCTTCCCATTCTAAAAGCAGAGTCTGAACCCCATGCATACAGCCAGCCTGCTGGCTGCATGAATCTAAGAATAGGGCAGTGCAACCCCTCCACACAGGTGATGAGTGACCAAGGATATGTTCAGTCCGTCTGCTAAGCCTGGCAGAGTTCTGTGCTCTGGGAAATCTGGGCTCTTTTCCTAGTTTTCTCTCCATCATTCACAATAACTAAAGGGAAAGCAGAATAGACCTGACTTCCTATCTTTTGTGTTACAAATAAATTCCTCTCTGGTTTCTGGAGGATTGTGAAGACAACCTAATATTTATAGTCCTTCTGAGATCTGCCGTGAATGATGCTGGATAAGTACAAAGTGTTAGGGTCTCCCACCCTGTCAGTGTGGGACTGAGGGATGGAGAGCTTATTCCTCTCCTGCTGTTTCTATTGCCCCATTAAAATGCTATAGACTTGATGCAAAAGAAATCGTAGCCCAGTCTGGGCTGCAGGCCCAGATCTGAGAGAGAGCACACTGTACTTTCATCAGTTTAATTACTTGAGGTGCAGGAGGCTCTTCTGTATTAACTAGTCCCCTGCTGAACTGGTTGCTATTACTCTGTCTCAGTGTTGCACAGTCCTTTAGGAAAAAGGATCTAGGAGTCTGTAAAAGAGGATCTGAGAGAAGTAACTATACAGAATCATTAGTCTCTGCAGTTAAGATTCACTTAATCCAAATGCTTCCACTCAAAAAGCATGAAAATCTGTGTGCCGAAGAAATGAAACAAAGTTAGTCAGGCTACCCTGGTTGTTACCTCTCTCATTGTTTCTGCCTAGAAATGATTTCCTATGACTCAGTGTGTCAGCTCACAGGCAGTTCACAAACTGACTCAGCTCGTGTGGTTCTAGAGATGGCTCCATCCCTGTGCTGCTCTCTGGAGTCTTCCATGCTCTTGCTGTGGATGAACAAACCCATTTTCACATCTGCTCCCGTGCTGTCTCCTGCAAGTGTGTCAGCCAGTGTCTCTGCCTTCTTTACACAGGGTACAGAAAGGAGACACTGGAGATGGCAACTGCCACCTCCAAGAGATGCCAGGGAAATGGGTACCAGTGGCCAAATAGTGGTACTGATTTGTTTGGCATTTTTTTTCTTGTCTTTTTTTTTTTTATGTCAAAACATGGGAGAGAAAATAGATAATGAGGTTAGCTCATTGTTTACTTACTGATGGCATTTGTAGCTAGACTGAAAAACACTTACAGATTATGATTTCCAGATTATGATTATGAGGCAGCAACAGCCTCTCTCTCAAGGCTAAGCAGTCTGTGGCCCCTGTGTTGTGCCAGGCACAAGCAGAGTGCAGCCATGTGGCAAACCGAGGCAGAGAACTGATCTAACTGAAAACTACCTATGCTTGCTGGCTTTGCTTTCAGATGGTTCAGGTGCCTGACTTGGTTTACCAGTTACTTGTGCCAACTCAGGGCAGAAGGAGGAGGTATGGAAATGAGTGGCCAGGGAAACACAAATGGAGGGTGATGAGTGGCTTAAGTAGCACTACTGGCTACAAAACCATGGCCATCAGAGGCAGTTGTGCACAGCAGAGTGGAAGGCCCAAGGGAAGATCTGGTTCTGACTTACGCTTTGTTACCTGTAGATAGCCCATCTCTGGGCGAAGTCTGGGGAGGATCCAAAATGCTTAAAAACAAACTGCTGTGAAAAGCTGCAGTTTGGTATCAGAGGGCTATATTCATGAGCTATCCTTCAGAGGGAAAATACAGGGCTGTTTCTCCAAGTTTGTCAGTCACACTAAATTTGTCTTCTCCATTATATTCATCCTGTGGACAGAACCCTTCTCTTTCCTTAGACAAGTTTCCTCAGCTGATGACAAATATGCAGTTATTCCCTGGTGAGGGACATCTGACTGGATCCATAAGGCCTCAAGATGGGAGACCACTCTGAATGGTGAACTTTCAGAGTCATTCTCTCAACACATAATTCAAAACAATGGGCACTGCAGGGCAGAGGGGAGTTACGATGCTGTCAAGTCTTGTGTCCTAGTCAGTGCTAACTCACCTGGGTTGCCAGGAGGCAATGAGGGACCTTTATATCCTCCCTTATAGGTGTGTCGCATCCTCCAGTAGCTTTGTGGAAACTCGTTCTCCATTTTGCCTCTCTCTCTCTCCTTATATTTGTTTTGTGCCTTACAGTTTGCATACTCAAATGAGGCCAAGTTCCCTCAGGTGATATCTTTCCTGTCTTGCCACGTCAGTTAATTTTATCTAACTCTTCCAATGCAGGACCACTTCACAGTTTCTCTTGCAGCTCTGCAGTGACGCATCATTCCGAATCCTTTCCCAGTGATCACTGAGGGAACAGAGGAACGTTCCTGGTGTTGCCACTTTGGGCAGTAAAAAAAAGCTGCTTTCAAAGGAACACACTCCCTGTAGCTATATGCTGCTGAGTTTGTCAAGAAGCTGGAAAAGTTTGGAAGCAGCAATTTATGTTCTGCTTCCCATTTCAGATTCCCATACCAAGTGTGCCTGCATTCCAGCCATCCACCCCCATCCCTGAGCGCCTGGAAGCTGTACAGCGCTACATCAGGGAGCTTCAGTATCCTTTATTGTTACCTTAGCCACTGGGATGGTAACTCAGGAAGAGGGAGCAAGGGGACATTCTTTGCCTGTGAAGAGAAGCTCATTCTATTGTAGCTGATGGGGAACTGAAACTTACCTCCTGAAAACAGGAGGCCGGATTTGGGATGATGGTTTGTTTTGTTGTTGTATTTCTTTTTCTAACCAAGTTTATGTTCTGATCCTGTTCAATCCATGTAACAAATAAGTATGTTGTCAGGGGCCTTTCCCCACCACTCACTCTTCTAGTCAGTGACTTTACAGTGCCAGGTCTCAGATAGACTACAAACTCTGTCACTTCACTGTTAAAGTGATGAGCTGTGGTGGTGAGAAAACTGCTCAAGCCATCCTACTTGAATGCTCTTCTCTGTAGCTGTCTAAAGGACAGGCAGCCACCTTGCTTTTGTGCCTCTGTGGTATTCTGTGCCTTTATATGCAGAGATGCCTGTGGGACTGTATGCTGGGAAACAGATTTCTTCATCTTTGTTCTGCTGAACAGCAGGTATGTGCCATGCAAGCACAGTCTAATATCACTGTTGAGAGACAGCTAGCTTTGGCTTCAGCCCTAAAACAAGGTAAGAAAGCAGAACTTTTGGCACCTCTTGCCCATTTAAGGTGATTGTTCTCCAGACTGGGTCCCAGTCAGCCTTAGAATAAGGTACTGGGAATGTTTCACTGCTCAGTTGATTTTGTGCAGACCAAAGCAGGCAGAGTTTATTAAACTTTATTCTTCCCTGGTAACTGGAAAGCTGAGCAGAGCATGTGCTGTCACCGTAGACCTTTGGGAAATGGACTGGAAAGTTGTGTATGAGGAGGAGAAAGAGAAGAATTGACAAGAGGGAAATACAGTGGAAATAAGAAGGACTATAAATGGGAGAAGTACAGGACAGGAAGGTGGGGACTTTCTTGTATTACTGTTAGGTTTGCAGGATCGTGACTTTGCTGTGACAAAGTAACATGGAAGATCTTCAGACAGGTTTCTTCAAACTCTGCTTTCCAAGCTGCCAGGCCCTTGACTTCTTGCCTCCAGGTACAATCACACTGGGACACAATTCTTTGAGATTAAGAAGAGCAGACCTCTGACTGGGTAAGTGCTGGCAGACCCTGGAGCTTTTACTCCTCACTTTAAAATGCTGGAGCCTTGTTACTAGGCCCACTATTGGGTTTTTTAATTTCATCCCCTGGCCAACACACAGGTGGCACTCAGGGCTTCCAGTACTGCAGCTCCTTTCTACTTTAGATGACTTTATTGTCTGTTGCCTGAGGCACAGCTAATCAGAGCTGTGTCTGGCCTTTCTCAAGGACGAGAGTAGGTTTTGTTACCACAAATCAGTAAATCCAGTGAAATAATGTAAATATATTTCAAAGATGCCCAGATTCTGCCTGCTTCTAATTGGAATATAACTTATACAGACTTCTGATGGATTCTGGAATTAGGTCCTGCCCTAAACAAGCTTCTTAAAAGCCAAATATCTTTATAGGTCCAAATTCATAGCTCCTTTGAATGCTTTTGCAGAATCTAGGCTCATACTTTGAAGGAGAAGAGGGATTTTTCTGACTTCAGATTCTGGGAAGAGCTGTGCCCTGTAAGTTCTTGGAGATAAGCACCTGGTTCTCACTGACTCTCTTGGCCAGCAAACTGAGAGTCTCCCAAGACTAGCTTCTTACTATTGGTCTAGTCCATAGATTTATGTGACCCCAAATGTGTTGTAATGAGAGCAGAGAGAAGGGCAGATACTAGAGGCTTCACTGTCCTTGAACCTTGTGAGGCTAACATTGCTGGCTCTTGGTCCTTTAAGGCTTCTGCTTGTAGTCACATTTGTGTCCATCCAGAACTCACTGAGCCAAGTGACATGATCTCCCTGAGAACAGAGGTTGGCCTAGTAGGCAGCTTCACTGCAGTTCACTTAAAAGGAGTTCCTTGAAAGCAGCAGCAGCATGTGGTAGAGACCTGGTTTGGATTTAATATCTTCCTAAAGAAGGTATTTTCTCCTGTTCCCCATCCTCAGTGGGCCACCTTCTCTCCTGCAAACCTACATTAGGTATATAGTAGAAAACAGCTTAAGGCTATACTTGCATAGCACAAGCCCTCTAACTGTCCTCATCCTTCCCTTGTCCCACTCTACAGGCTGATGGACCTGGCCAAAGAAATGACCAAAGAGGCCCTGCCAATAAAATGCCTGGAAGCTGTGATCCTGGGAATGTATCCTTTCCTCTTGGAGTTGTATGAGTCTGCCCATCCTTGTGTCTTCTCTCTTTTCCTCTTGGAATCGTGCATGTCTGTCCATCCTCGGGTCTCCTCTGTCCATCCTTGTCTCTTCTACTCTTTTCCTCTTGGAATTAAGCATGTCTGCCCATCCTTGGGTCTCCTCTCTTACGATGCTTTGAGACTGCTGCTAATACTGGTGCCAAGCCTCACACCCCTTTGTTTTTTCTCCCCAGTTCTCCCCCAAAAGCCCACCAATAAAATCCAAATCCAAGCAGTTTTTCTCGAACTATCAGAACTAGGTCTTCACAGTTGCTTCTCCTTCCCAGGAAGGATGATGCTGCTATGGACAATACAAGGGAGTAAAAGATAAATGAAGCATCTAAGGAACATCTAAAAAGGGGCAAAAATATTAGGTAGAGTTAGGTCAAGAAGTTCTTTCATGGATAACATTGTTCCTCTACTGCAATGTTGCCCGCATGTGTTCTACATTAAAATTAGGGAACCTCCCAACACCTAATTCTGGTGTATGTCACTTGAATATTGTGTCTTAACACTGCCTGCCAGCTTAGGCAGTACCTTTACTAATTCTAGGCACATGTTATCTTTACACATCTTTCCTAGCTGTCTTCCAGGCTTAGTGTACATCAATCACTCAGGCTACAGATTCCTGATGTGCATTGGCAAAACCACCTGGAGGGGCAGAGATGGCAAGTGAATGGTTCAGAAGGGTAGTTTGGTGGGTGTGTTGTTTCTGAAGATTCCTTGGTTTGTGTGTTAAATAGTAGTTAGTGAACAGATTAAAACAGATTAATAGTGCAACAGCACTACTATGGGGGCCATGGGATACAGTACATTTGAGGTGTTAGCATTGCAACTTCTGCATCACAGAACTGCCTTCAAATTTCACTTCCCTTTGCTGACTGTCTTGTTGAAGAGGCCAACTCTGGTTTCCCCATGACCCTGCTGAAAGTAGGGCAGCTTGCAGTGAGCTGAACTCTTGATCTGGAGAACAAATGCTGTCTATGTGGTGCCTGAATCAGTGGTGAGACTACTGAGCAGGCTGGGAGGGTTCTGAGCAGGAAGTATTTTGTCAAGAAAATGTTATCACCGGCTGTTTCCTGAACAGTGGCTGCTGTCAGTTACCTCACCAACAACATGACCACACTGGACCGTTTCCCCATCAGCTTCAAAACCCACTTCTCAGGGAACTACTTCCGACACATTGTGCTGGGGGTGAACTTTGGAGGCCGCTACGGGGCACTAGGCATCAGCCGCCGTGAGGAGCTCATGTACAAAGCTCCTGTCTTCCGCACACTGAGCGAACTCATCTTTGACTTTGAGGAGGCATATCGCCGCTGCTGGCACACTCTTAAAAAGGTGAAGCTGGGCCACTGTGTGTCCCATGACCCACACAGTGTGGAGCAGATTGAGTGGAAGCACTCCATCCTGGATCTAGACAAGCTAACACGGGAAGACTTCCGCAAAGAGCTTGAGAAACATGCCCGTGATATGAGGCTGAAGGTGAGCACCAAGGATGGAGTAGCTTGCTGCAGCACCTGCTGCTTTGCCTGCCTGATGGCATGCTAGGGCAATGAAGCAGCAAGATGATCTCCTAGATGGTAGTGGAGTAGAAGATGAATTGGAGGCTCGAGCCACTTTTCCTTTATACAAGGCTGGTCCACTATTGGACTTTCATGAAGTACTGCAGTTAGGATTATCTTGGACTGCATACGGTCCTTGGAGCCACAGCTGTCACTGTAGCATGCTTTTCCTAGCTTCTGCATTTTTGCCTTGCCTGTTTGTGGTTTTATTCATAATTAATTGGTAGGCTTTGTGTTTTCTAGTTACTACTTGTATCAGTTTTCTGCTTATGTTGCTCTTAATTTTTCTCTCAGATTGGCAAAGGAACTGGGCCATCATCTCCCACCAAGGACAGAAAGAAAGATGTTTCCTCCCCGCAAAGAGGTCAAGCCAGCCCCCACCGGCGCAACAGCCGTGGGGACCGACGGTGAGTGGGGCTGTTGATAGAAGACCCATCTGCAGCATCTTTGTTTTACCCACAGACTCCACCTTGATGTCTGGTTTGGGATCCTTCTGATGTTCTCTGTAACAGGGAATACTTCTCTGACCAGCTGAACTCCTCTTTAGTCTGTGCCTTTATCATTCCTTTGAGTTGGGGGATGGCTGTTGCATCATTTCATTGGCAGGGCGGAGGAAGGCAGCTCAAATCTTGGCAGCTGGTATTTAACCTTACACACAGGTCTGAGCTCTGGTATCTCACAGACTTGTACCCCAAAAAGAGTCAAAAAATCACACTGCTGTCAGTGAGATTGTTTTCCTGAAACTGATTGGGGTACTAGAGTGGACTTCCTACTCCTCCTAACCTGCACTCTCTTCTGTGAAGGTTGCAGAATAATCCTGCCTTCAGTAGTGTCGCATAAGCCTGAAGCTTTCCTGTACCTTTTCCCATGCTATTATCTCTATGTGCAGCACCTCCTGACTGAAAAAAAACAAATAACAATTTCTAAATAGTTCTCACCCTCTCTGTTCGCAGACCATCTGGTGAGAAGAAGCCTGCAGATTCCAAAGCCATGCCAGACCTCAATGGGTACCAGATCCGAGTGTGATGAGAGCTGTGCCATGTGTGCCTGTCTCCACAAACTTCTTGCTGACCACAAATGAGACCTGGACCCACCTGCAGTGATTCTGACAAAAGGGACAGGGGAATGGGAGCAGAACATAGTGCTGATCTTCCCAGGTACTTCCTAATGGGCCAGTCCCAGAGCTGGATTCCATGAGTCCCAGAGGATTCACCTGCCTGTGTCTGGGAGAGGTGTCCATCTTAATTCACTGAAACAAGTATTAAAAAGAAAAAATAAAAAAGGTCTGTACATTGGTGGGAGTTTGCTGCAGGAAGAATATGAAGGTAGTGGAGTAAGCAGAATTGCTTTTTTTATGTGTTGACAGCAAGTAGATGAAGTACCTTGTCAACAATACTTCTTCTGTCTGCACAGAAGTCTTCAACCCATGGAAGGCCTGCAGGGCTGAGGGAGAAGTGATGCTGGAATGGAATGTCCCCCACATTTTGTACAGAAACTCCTCTTTTTTCATTATGAACACTGTTTAGCATTGCTTTTATGAAAGACAGAGCTGAATTTACTCAGCTTGATATATCGATCATACAGGGGGGGTCTCATCAGGACAAATGATATCTTGTGTGCTTAGTCCTGCCTATTTCAAAGCATTTCATTGTCACTGAGTGGGTAGACAGTGGGGTGATGATCCTCCTTACCCACTGTGATGCTGGAGAGCTGTTGCTTTAAGTCCTTTTGTGGTTGAGTGGTTCAGGATATGCCTATGCCATGCCATATGAAAAGAGGCAGAGACACCTCAATTGTCCCAGTAATGGAGGCAGGGAGAGATAGAGACTGGTGGGAAACCTGAGTCCTCTCTTAACTTCTAGTGACTGCTACTGTGAAAGCTTGCAGAAGGCAGTTCAGTCACTGATGTATGAGTTTTAGGAGTGAATAGTTAAAGGATTTAATGATGTGAACAGGTTTTACAAGCTCTTTCCCTTTCCACAAGGGTCTTGCTCCTTCCTCACCGTAGTGTTAGTGCTAGGGTTACAGACACCTGTTAGTGGGAATCCCTGCTCAAGTGATTGCAGCTGCTTTCTTGACAGCAGAGCCTGGAGCTTCCTGAAAGCAGTTCCCCACCCCAGTCCCAGAGCTGTGCTTGTGTTTGGGCTCTGCAGACAGCAGCAGCACTTACGCTTGCCTTCCCCAAAGGGCTGGGCCAGGCCTTGCTGCCTGTTTACAACCTTGACCCTTCCTACGCTTTTCAGGGGAGTGTTGTACTACTGATTAAGCAGTGTAACGCTTGTCAGAAACCTGGAGTGGTGTCAGGCCTCTCTTGGAGGCCTAGGGCCTGGAAACAGTGGGACTGCCAGAAATCAAAACAGCATGGGCTCGATGTGATCTGGATGTGTGGGTCTGGGGGATGCAAAAAACTTCTGATTGGGAGTATCCTTGAGAGAAACTGAGTTTTGTTTAATCACAGCACTGACAAGGAGCTCAAACTTCATGAAATACTTCACGCTTAGTTTTGTTAGAATTGGGTTTATACTTGCCGGTGCTGTTTTGTTGCAGTATTGCACCCTCATATAAGCAGTGCTATTTTGGTCACAGAGAATGGGTTCTTAGCCCCAAATAAATCAGCTCTTCTGCTGAGTTAACAGTGTTAATCCTTGAAGCACCACCCACAAGCAATTTAACTCAGGCCTCATAGGTTCCTACTTGTACATTCTTAACTGTGATGTAACTTGCAAAGCTTTATATCCATAGTACTGCAGGCTGTCCTTCCAAGCTCTTTGTAGTGTGGGCTTTTCTGCTACACTGTACAAATGGAAGGACAATCCATAGGGAGGTGGCAGAAGTTACTGCTGATCCATGATAATGGTAATCCAGGAGAGGATGCCAGCTTGCCACAGTGCATTGTGACACCTGTCCTGTCCTTTGCACTGCAACTACATACAGCGATTTGAAACTTGGCAGCAGAAGGGAGCCAAGCACCCATGTGAACGTGTCTTCTGGTAAATTTTGTGTGGTTGTAAGTTAACAGGTATACTGTCTGGATATACAGGTATACTGACAGTGATGTTATCTGTAAAGGTACCACAGTTACCTGTAAATAAGATGGGTCACTTGGAAGCCACAAACTGCCTTTGCATAATGTTTGCTGTGCAATGGCCTCAACGTTCAGGTGCCACTATGAATCCTACAATAAACAGAAGCAGCAGTCAGCAAGGGAGGCCAAGTGCCAGGTTTTATTAGAGTGGATTAAATCCAGAAAAAACAATGACAGCTGCCTAACTAATAGTGGGATGTATCCTCACCATGATTTTGGTTGGTTGGTTAATTCGGAGTAACGGGAAAGCTCTTGAAAATAATTAGTACCTTCATAACTTTTAATGAGCCTTTTTAGATGGAAAGGAAGAGAAGTATGTTGGAGGGAGGAATATTTCAAAGAAAATGTGGTAAGGGGTCAGCTGCAAGTTAATAATCCTTTTTTGAGTGGAGAGCAAAAGGGACACTCAGCAGTGTTAGATCACAAAGATGGAATGGCTTAAAATGCCTTTTTTTTTTTTTTACCTGGTAATTAAGCACTTTCCTTCAGGATGTAACTAAGACCAACGGAAAACCAAAGGAAGTGGATGTTTAAGGAATGAATGACAAGTAGAGTTTAAGGTCTCTTAATTCTCAGCTATAGCCAGACAAGAATATTCTCTTTCAAGATTTAGATCTACTGCTATGTATGTTAGGAGGCAACTCTTCTTGTGTATTTGATGATGACTTCTCAAGATGTACACAGTAGCAGACATAAGCCCTCCACTAGGGTTACTATTTCAAGCCTTCTACTATGTCTCTCTCTGTGGTAGAATTCCTGCCCCTTATTATTTTTCCAGTTCAGCAGATGGTGCAAGAAATTGGAAAACAACTGAACAGTTGTTCCCCTCTTGCTCTTGCTCCCCCCATGCTTGTTGCATGAAGAATCACTTCAGTACAAAGCTTAACTTCCTTCCTAACAAGAGAGTATCATGACTCTGTGACATGGAGGACTACAGCAATCCAGTTTTATGCTGTAAGAAACCAGAGGGTACAGTGAAAGATGAACTTTTGCACTTCTACTTCCTTACTCCCTCATCCACCAGCTCTGGCCTCTGATCTGTCTGCCTTTAACCATAAGGAAAAAAAAAGGCTGGCAATGAGTCTTTTTCACTTCTGCAATCTTTAGAGCTACAATGAAAATAAGGAACTAGATTGCAACTCCTATTCAGTGCCTGCAGAACAAACATGGTGAATCTTGAGGAGTCCTATCAGATGTTTAAGGTTAAATATTAATATGGTCGTTCATGTAGCTCTGGAGTATAAAGTTCAGTGTTCAGTAGGTCTCATCTGTTCTGCAGTACATGTCCTTCTAAACTCTAGAAGACAACTGCATGTGCTAGGAACGGACAGACACTGCCTGTGTGGTATGTGAAGTCTAGGTGGGCTTTGAAAGACTTGAACAACTACTGATCTAATAGCAAACTATTTAAAATGTAATGTGAACCCTGAAAAAAAGAGTTCCTCTTTATACTTTTATGGAGACAAGTCCCTTGATACCTGGCCAACTGCATTTTTTTAATGAATGAATGGAATAACGAGCAAAACTTTCTGCTACAGTTGTCACTGATGCAAACTTCATATACTAAAGAGCAGGTTGGGTGTCCACCACCAGTTTGTGACACTAGTCTCTTTAACTCTGATAACTAAAAGTGTCTTTAGGAACTTACGGTATGCTAGCAGCTGTTTTAGATGAGAGTGCAGTGGGTTTTTTTCAATTGACTATCTTACCTGTGTGCCACTGTATGGGTCAGTACACAGTATGCTTTGATCTACCAGAATAAATTACTCCAGAAATGGGGTTGAAACATAGTTTACATTCATGCAGGAGTTGTGTTGCTGTTGTCAGATCTGCTTAACGTGATTGTGGGTTTTTTAACTATTACAAGTGAAAGCCTTAATCAGATGCCAGCCCCTTAAGATAAGCTCACATGTGCTGTTACAGACTGAAACATGACTGTCCTTAAAAGTGCATAGTTTAAGAAACCATAACGAAGAGAAGAATGCTCCTGTTGCCAAAGGGCAAGAGTCTGAATTGCATGGTCTTGACCATGCTCTAGTGGCTAATCACTTCGTGTGGTTGGTTTGGCCTTTGCTTAGGAGCAAATGCTCCTTCTCAGTGAAGTACTTCAAGTGGTTTCCTATGATCAGGCACTCTATGTAAGGAGGTGGTGCCCTGTGTCCCATGCAGTGTGTGTGTCAGTCTGACTGAAATAACACCACATATTCCTGTGGTCTTGCACTGTTACCCTGTCAACATTAAAACCTGCATCATGGATTTTTAACTCAGCCTAAGTGCTATTCTGGCTTGGCCTTTACTCTGCCAGAGCAAGGTGAAGCTGGTCCAGCCAAGCTGAACTCTTTTAGAAAGTTAATATTTTTGTCTGTTTTCTGAGCAAGTGTTTATTTGTATCACACCAGTCTCCTTTAGCAGTGCCCTGGCACTAACTGCTCACGAGCAACTCAGTTTAGAGTCAGAATGTTACTGAGTCCCACATCACCTCTGCAAAGCAGAGTTACCCTTCAGGTCTGGGTTGAGATGGTGCTAGTGGGACCAGAGATCCCCTTCCATGCACATTAGTATTCTACTCTAGTATTGATAGGGTGCTCTAAAATAATTTACATCTTTATCACTGGTACAGCTCAGAAC
This sequence comes from Semnornis frantzii, assembly GCA_013399775.1. NCBI lineage: Eukaryota > Metazoa > Chordata > Aves > Piciformes > Ramphastidae > Semnornis > Semnornis frantzii. The sequence continues at coordinate 50,699 of VWYK01060825.1, read as the reverse complement.
TAGGAGATGGAAAGTTTCTATCATTAAGAACAATCTCACGTGTGTCTTTTTGTAATCAATCAGTGTGGTTCTGTGTTCTTATGTAGCCAACACAGAATTCATATTTAGATTTAGTTCTTACTGCACTTCCCCTTCCCTCATGTTGATACTTCTTCCTGCTTTCTTTTTACACTTAAGACAATAAAATGCCCTCTGTACTGTTCTCAGCTTGTGCAGAGAAAACAAGATGTCTGTACTGTCTGTCCTTCCAATTTAAATTTCCCATTACTGATCAGCTGAGAAGTCAAAAGCACAGCCTTGAGTGATGCTATCAGACGGATTACATATGGATGCCCTGTACTAGCAACACTAAGCAGATTGAACAACTCTGGTTCTCCTTCAGTCATCTAACAGGTGAGTATGTCTGTACACACAAGCTAAAACTCACCTTCATGGAAGCATCATCAGTTGGGCTATGGAAAAAAAAAAACCAAAACCCTGTGGATACAGCAACAGGAATTTCAGTCTTGATACAGTACTGTGAGGATTAACTCAAGTGTCTGCTCACACTGCTTAATTCCTCAACATATGATCCAATCTCCATTCCTGGCCTGAAAAGCAGTTCTGCTTAAGGTCTGTAGTCAGTGGCCTTCCAAACTAATGACCTCATCAGGACTTCTCAAGACAAATGGTGGGTTAATAAAGGACAGTCAGCTGCAAGATTCAGTGCATTTCCCCAGCAAGGGGGATCCAACTTTATTCAGGCTATCAACTTTCAGGCATAAGATACCCCTTCTCTCTAGGGAAATGACTAATAGCTCAAGATCAGGGCCAGGATGTAGGCAAGCCAACAGTATGTAGAGGAGAGGAATAAACAGCTCCTTATCTGCTACTGCAAAGAGGACAATGCATGCAATAGCCCCTTTTAGCTAAGTTAATTATATGAACAGCTTCTGCCCAGACAGGAAGGAATTGCACAGCACCTAACAGGTGGTATGAAAACCTAAGAGGAAAGTAGCCACTTGATAAGCCTGCATGGCCTGTGTTCAAGTCCAGGAGATGAGAACAGACTTCAGCAGCAGTCAAAGGCTTCTTGCTCCCCTTACTAATACTTTATTACCCAAAAAAAAAAAACCCAACCCACAACCCTAAAATGCTGTGACTTCTATAAACGTCTACTTCAGATGCTTGCTTGAAAATATCCTCTGCTCCATGTCTCACAGTCAGGTAACTCCTAAACCCCATATAGATGCATTATGATTGCCAGACAATGGAGTGAGAACAGCAAAACAGTGACTTGGCCACAGCTGAGATTAAAAACAAGTTCCTTCTTAGATCAGGTTTTCCCTCTGCTACTGATAGTTCCTGCAGTTCTAGTTTTTTCACTCAATTAGACATCAGGCAACTTGTACCAACATGGAAAGGATGCACAACTCAGTGAAGCAGTAAGAAAACAAAAACAAAACACAAAACCACAGCAAAAAAAAAAAAATACAATCAGCTACTGTGCTGAAAAGGCCAAGACTGCAAATCTTAAAGCTTTCACATGCCTAAAAGCATGATGGGGATTGGACTACATGACCTTTGGAGGTCTCTTGCAACCCAAACCATTCTATGATTCTATGAAAAATGCAGTCATGAGCACCATTCAGGCAGAGACTGCAACGTTATGGAGCAAAGATGTGTGCCACGCTGTGGACAACAGACTGCAGTTAGCTGAGTTGGCTCTCCTGGAATATATTTTTATTTTGGTACAGCAACTGCCATTCTACCTCCAACTTTGCTATGGAGGACAAAAGGAGAGGAATAGCTTTAGAATAACTACTGCATTGATCTATACTCAGTTCAGTAGTGGCTTCTAGAAGTGGCCAAAACTGAATAAACAAGACTGCTGTAGGTGGCTTCCCAGGCAGAAAGAAAAGACTAAAAAGCTGAAGAACTGTTAAGGCTTTAAGTAGATTGTTTTTTTGTGTATGAAAGGAAAAAAATGGATCAAACAAATGCATCTTTTGTTGTAGTACATGCCAGTATCTAGTTTAGTCTTCCTCCCATTTGCCACCTCAGCACCTTGAAAGCTGCTTTTTGTCTAATCGAAGCAAGGAGAAGATGTCCAGCTCTACTACGCAGCACTCCTGTTCCTTTAGAGCACAAGAATATGGACTCTAGACATGAAATAAAATAAGTAAATGGAAAGAACTTCAAGACTAGAATGACATTTTCAGTGGAAGCTGCGGGATAACTTGTCTGGACAGAAGAAGTCGCTTTTGTCAGCTGTACAAGTTTAAGTAACCTTAGGCATGCCAGCTGTTACATCAGCCATCTTGATTAACATTATAGCAGGTGAGTTCTCTACAGAATCACCCTTTGAAACACGATGCAGTACTTTCAGTGGCAGTGAAGGCACAGATTGCACATTTCAGCGTGACATTGCTAGGGAAAGCACTTCAGGCCAGGCAGCTACAGTCAGGGAAGGCACGGGCCATAGCCAGCAATTCAATTAACTTGCACAGCTGGAAGCCTCCTGAAAGGAGATGATCTTAAGGCTTGTGTGCTTCTCTTTCATCTGAGCCACAAAAGGCTTCATCTAGATTTGGATGAACCATGGATATATCTGCAAATTCCTAACAGTACACCAAATAAACGTTCTCTGCATGGGTGGTGGTACTGGGAGGAGAAATTGCTCTGTAGCAACATCCTGCTTTGCAGACTGCCAACATCAGTCTCAAGTATCATTACAAGCAGGACACATACCTTAACCCACAGTTAAAAGATTCTCTGAGATGCTGAACTGTTACTAGAGCCTCTAAGAGACTCCTCAGAGAAAAGGAACTAAGGTCAAGTATATTACAGAGTTCTGTGCTTCACAAAGCAGGTGGCAGGGCAGGGCAACAGTGATAAATCTTGAACGTTTTTTTTTCCCTTTTGTATAAAACCAGAATTACTCTCACCTAAGTGTTAGTTCAGAGCTCTCACCCTTCCCACTTAACTCTTCAGGGCTGAGGGAACCCACTATAGCTTGACTTCTGGGCTGCATCAAGAGAAGCAGGGCCAGCAGGGCAAGGGAGGGGATTCTGCCTCTTTACTCTGCTCTCATCAGACCCCACCTGGTTTCCTGTGTGCAGTTCTGGAGCTCCCAGCACAGGAAGGACATGGAACTGGTGGAGCGGGTCCAGAGGAGGACCATGAAGATGCTCAGAGGGCTGCAGCAGCTCTGCTGTGAGGACAGGCTGAGAGAGTTGGGGCTCTGGAGCTTGGAGAAGAGAAGGCTTCGAGGAGACCTTAGAGTAGCTTTCCAGTATCTGAAGGGGGCCTACAGGAAGGCTGGGGAGGGATTATTGACAAGGGGCAACAGGTTTAAATTGGCAGAGGGGAGATTGAAACTGGATGCTAGGAGGAAGTTCTTTGCAGTGAGGGTGGTGAGACACTGGCACAGGTTGCCCAGGGAGGTTGTGGCTGCTCCCTCCCTGGAGGTGTTCAAGGCCAGGTTGGAGGAAGCTTTGAGTGACCTGTACTAGTGGGAGGTGTCCCTGCCTATGGCAGGGGGTTGGAACTAGATGATCCTTGAGGTCCCTTCCAACCTTGCCATTCTATGATTCTATGACACTATTTAAACATTGAGTTTATATTAAGATTTAGCCCTGAAGAATTCCACCTATAGCTTTTAACTGAAGAAATACAGCTGCATATAATCCCCAGACATCAGTAACTCTGAAGTTTAAATGGATATGGTAGTTGTGGGAAAACAGCTGCTGGAGAGTTATCTCATAAGGAAAAGGCATGGAGGAAGAAGACCTCAAGTCAAGTTTCATTTACTAAGAAAGAAATTAGAGAAATTACATTGTTTACTACTCATCCCATCCCATGTAACGGGGAAAGCTGATTATAAAGGGCATCCTCCTGAAGTGATGAATTTAAACCCTTGAGAAAGTGAAGGAAATCCAACTCTAAGCAGTGTAACACAGCTTAGCAGCTGCGATACAATCCAAGATGCTGTCAAATATGTGTTTGCCTCTATAGCTGCATGCTTAGGAGACTGGTAACAGGGTACGGGTACATACATATACTGCAAGTGGTCCTTGGCATCCTCTCCCTGCAGCAGCAGTCACCCTGAGCTCTACATCACTACTAACATCATGTAGAGGATCATACCCCTATGGTATCTTCCTTTTCTGAGCATAGGGAACATTCCTATTGTTCCCCTTTTATAACCATGGCTCATATAGCTGAAGGCTGTGCGGCCATCCAATGAGACTTGGACAGACTGGAGAGCTGGGCACAGGGGAACCAAATGATGTTTAACAAGGACAAGTGCAGAGTCCTGCACCTGAGCAGAAATAATAAACTACACCAGTACAGGCTGGGAGGTGATCTGCTGGAGAGCAGCCCTGTGGAGAGGGACCTGGAAGCACTGGTGGATAACAAGTTAGCCATGGGACAGCAATGTGCCCATGTGGCCAAGAGGGCCAATAGGATCCTGGGGTGTATTAAGAAGAGCGTATCTAGCAGATCAAGGGAGGGTCTCCTCCCCCTCTACTCTGCCCTGGTGAGACCTCATCTTGAATACTGCATTCAAGATGCTCCCCAATTTAAGAGGGACCGGGAACTGCTAGAGGAGGTCCAGTGGAGGGCTATGAGGATGATTAGGGGACTGGAGCACTGCCTTATGAGGAGAGGCTGAGGGACCTGGGGCTTTTTAGTCTGGAGAAGACTGCGGGGGATTTAATAAATCCTTACTAATACCTGAGGGCTGGGGGTCAGGANTAGCAGATCAAGGGAGGGTCTCCTCCCCCTCTACTCTGCCCTGGTGAGACCTCATCTTGAATACTGCATTCAAGATGCTCCCCAATTTAAGAGGGACAGGGAACTGCTAGAGGAGGTCCAGTGGAGGGCTATGAGGATGATTAGGGGACTGGAGCACTGCCTTATGAGGAGAGGCTGAGGGACCTGGGGCTTTTTAGTCTGGAGAAGACTGCGGGGGATTTAATAAATCCTTACAAATACCTGAGGGCTGGGGGTCAGGAGGGAGAGGACAGGCTCTTCTCACTCACTCCCCACGATAGGACAAGAAGCAATGGATGTAACTTGCAGCACAAGAGGTTCCACCTCAACACAAAGGAGAACTTCTTTACTGTAAGGGTCACAGAACTCTGGAACAGGCTTCCCCAGAGAGGCTGTGGAGTCTCCTTTGGAGACTTCGAAGGCCTGTCTGGATACATTCCTTTGTGATCTGAGCTAGGTTGTAAGGTCCTGCTCTGTCAGGGGGGTTGGACTCAATGATCTCTTTGGGTCCCTTCCAACCTCTGACATCCTGTGATCCGATGATCTATTTAAAGACCTGGTCTGTAATTCATCAGAAAGCTATGTTAATGACAACTAGTCATACATTTAGACCAGGAAAACGTTAAGAGATACATCTGAAACGTATCTGGAATATGCCCCACCACAATTTGCTCATTACCACAGCCTCTTACTGTATCACTGTGTGCTATTAAAGCACCACAGAATATGTTACTTTCTCCCTACAACTACAGAGTTGTTGCTATCTCAGAGGTAGAGACTCTATCCACCTCACCTCCAAACTTCTCCTATACACCCACACAACTGGAGGCATTCACAGGTCTCTAGACCCATCTGATGTTAAGTCCCAATTGCTCTAAAACACAGGTTTTTTTCAATTTCCTGCAACAGGCCAACTCCTTAGGGGTCCACATCAGAGCTACAGGGACAGTGGTCAAAACAACCATAGCAATCAACTCTTCAGCTCTGCCTCGCGTGTCTGAAGCTGCATGCAGTCACTAGCAACGGTCCTGTATTTCTGCAATAGCTTCACCTATGAATGTCTAAGAAACAATGTGTGAGCCAGGGCTTCCAGAGCTGCAGGTCCCTCCAGGAGCCTTCTAATCTTCAGAAAGAAAACTCAGACTTGCAGGCAGTCTGAGGTCTCTCGGTGTGATTCAGTGTCCAGTGTTCAATCACATAATCATTCCAAATTCATACCATGCTATTTCACGTATCAAGAAAGAAAGTACTAGCTTGACCTGTGGAACATTACAGATACAGCTGGAACCTTAAAACCTCCATGAGATGCCTGCATGCAAGCCACCCAAAAGAAATACTGAATATTTGGTTTAACATAGAAGAAGCACTTGTGACATGAAGCATAGCTCCTACACCTCAGTTACATCACAAAACTGGCAGGGTGCTTCAGCCTGTGCAGGGGCAACTAGTTCATCTGATAGTGCACTGTGCACACCTCATGAGTCTGGACAAGTAGGGCAGGAAAGCTGCTTTCACACAAGTGCCACTCTCCCACTCCTCGACTGACCATCAGATGTAGCTAGCAATTACAACTGAAGCAGACAGCCAAAGTTCTAAGTGCCAACACTATGTGTCACAGTGGTTTGTTTTAGTTTTTTTTTTCTGCTTTTGGTTGGTTGTTTTCCAACCTTTAGCATCTCCCAAGTTTCTTATTACAGTGCTACCGGCTGGTAGGAGTTACCTGCAACCAGGCTGCTTTCTGCCAACCTCTACTGAAGCCTGGAAGAAAATGCTTGGAAGAAAATAAAGCTCTCGATTAACCAGTTACCCTTTCCTCTTCTCCCTGTACAAATACAACCAATTACAGAATCAGAACAAAAGTTTTTGCAGAAATCAATGCAACTGCCAGATAAACAGAGGCAGCTCTGCTTCTCTCCCTGTGTACAACCAGTACCACACCAGAACCTTTCACTGTGAATTTAAAGGCAAATAAAGCTGCAAACTTACACACCCCCTGAATGCTGTTGACTTACGCAGACTCCTACATCCCAATTGGGGTAGCAAAAGCCATCCACATATCACAGTATCTGGCAGAGGCAACAAGGGAAGAATATGCAGTCCTTGCACAATCATGTGGGCACAGAACACAGTCCTCACACAGACACCTTGCTTCTGTGCAGCATACAGAAGGGAGCAGTAAAAAAAATCAGCAGTACTTGCTTTCTCTGGGAGGAGGTGGAGGGTTCCTGAATGCAAACCATTTTGCAAGACAAGGCCAATGCCAACTAAACCACCTATGGGATTTAAGGATGTGCTGAGAGACAACAGCTAAGCCCACTTCTTTCTGCCCTCTCTTATGCAGTTAATTTGTCATCTCTTTAATGTCCCAGTGAGCAAAGCCTTGTTAAGCAAGTCCTCAGATGGTTCAGTTGCCACTAGCACAAGGTGCTGCCTTGACTTTGTGGAATCTTTCTCAGATTAGAAAAAAAACTTTATTTTTCAATTTAAGAAAGTAACAGTTAAAATATGAAAGTCCCCAATATAACTCAGGAAGAGAGGACAGTTTTTCAAGTCTCCTTGTGCCTTCCCACAAAGAAAACAGAGGTGAGACTGGATTTCGCTGCCCCATTTGTGAACAGAAGATTGACAATGTTTCTGCCTACACTGCTTTCATCTCTCAAGGAAAAAACAAGCACCAAATGTCAGCCTGACCTGGGGAACATGCCCTAGAAACACATACAGTTCTATTGGTTTTGTACTGGCCAAGCCAATACTGACAAAAGTACACAGATGGGACACCACAGATACACCGAGATCCAAGCACTTGACAATCTGCCTCAAAGTTACATAGCCTTCCTCCTCCCTGTCAGGGGATAGGAGTCAGTCCTATAGGTTCTACCTACCTAAACATGGCTGGCTCCAGAAGGCTGCAGTATGAACTTCAGTCTGGTACAGGAGGATGCTACAGGTTGGCTATCTGACCCCTGGAAGGCTGAACGGCACAGGAAGGGCACTGAGAGAGAGTAGGGCAAGTGGCAAGTAGCAACCTTTCCATCTGATGTGACGGCTCTGTTGCCTTTCACATGCATTCCATTTTCATGTTTCTTTTGGGACCTCCCTCAGCTATAGCCTCCTAGGGTTGTAATGCCTTATAGGACGCTGTTTTCCATCTGATATTCACAGGGAGTATAGTAAGTATTTTTTCTGACAAGTGCTAAACTAGGTACTGTCCACAGACTGGTAGAAAGGAAGGGAGCCTTCTCCAAGGCCTCTAGGCTTTTGCTGCAGGTCTATAGCTCCTGTGGGTGGATTTGTAGAACCCATGGCTCCATTCCTGGCAATCCCATTCCCTGGTACATTAGTCAAGCAGGCAGCTTCTTGTAGAAACTGTTCAGCTACACAAACCTTTCTGGCAGCAAGGCAGCCCTTACACATTATCAAGTAAAAGCCATTCCTAAGCAGTTAGCAGAGCCAATATTTTCAAAAGGCAACACAACAACTGGTCCTGGAAGATACAAACTATCACTGAGAGATTAAAAGAACCACTGTTCTGGTGTAAGCAGAATATTGATGCCCACCCCTTGGCAGCAGTCAACCTACCAGAAGTAGGCAACATTGCCCCTCTCTTTCCTATCTCCTTGAAGATCTCACACAGACAAATAAACGAAGGATTTATGTTGGTTGCGGCAGCACTAAAACATCTGCTAAACAAAGCAGTGGAACAAAAATCCCTTCAAGAGATGTAATGTCCGACTACAATTGGAAGCCCACTGGAACACCACTTGGGTTTGCAGAGATGCACAAAATACCAATGCAAAAAGTGCTTCAAGTCTGCCACCCCTGCTTGTGGTGAGGGTGTCGGGGCAGCAAGGGAATTAGAGGGCATGATGAAGAACAGTTTTCTTACAAGCTGATTGTACAGTCCAGAGCCTCACCTGCTGTATTCAGAACAACTTTTCTTTAGGGAGAGGGAACCAACACTAACCCTCTCTGAAGCTGGAGATCTCCAAGCCAAAGCTAGCCAGCAGGCAGAGATGATCAGATGAACAAAAAGGATTTGGTAAGCCATTTGCCAACAACAAAACATCTTCAGAGAGAAGGGAAAGGCGGCCAAGCAGTTTCAGGGCTCCATCCTTGTACAGCCTACGACCTGACAAAGAAAATCAAAAAAACATCAGCCAGGGACTGGTGCTGCAGATAATTTTACACACTCAGAGGGATGCCTGTAAATGCTTTCCTATTTTTCTCCTGATGAATAAAGACAGCCTGAACAAACACTGCCTGCACCTTTGAGCCTAGATGTGAAAGCAATGAATATCCTATAATACTGCTGTTCAGTGGTTTCATAAACTTGCAGGCACAGAAATCGAGTATATGCTAATTTCACCAGGCAGTTGGTTACATGGGAAGTTCTTTTCCTGGTAGCCAATAGCTTTGGATTCTTCCCTGAGGAGAAATTCATCAATTCATTCCAAACCTCCTACCAAAGTTTATTCTGACATGATCCAAACCAGCTCAAAGACAGTTCCTGGGTGTATTTACATGCATTTCATTAACAGAACTCCTGTTTCAGGTATAGAGAGGTGGTGCCATTGTAAGGTGACCACCTTGTGAGGCCAGTGTGTGGACCAGAAGTCCAAGCCTTGAACTTAAGACCCAGCACTGCCTGTTATCAGGATCACGAGTAAGATATTCACACAAAAGAACAGAATCCATTCTGTTCTAGCTTCCTCAAGTCTTCATACACCTAAGACAAGAGGGAACAGTTTTTCCACAGTGCTTTCCACATTTTCTTCTCATGATACCTGGGCAAATGTTGTTTCCATTTTGTCCATTATTTCAGTCAAAGTCATACCCTGTTGATCCACCCTAGCTTAACAAAATGCAGTGCCCAACACAGCCTGCGCTCTGGCATGCCTCACACCTCTCTCCCAATGTTAGAGGGATAAGCTTCACACTGCCACACTCACCCCCTCTGTTCCCATTCTCCACAGGCTCTGCTGAGTAGAAGATATAATCAACGGTGGCTCCAAGCCCCATGGGCATTGTTGTGACCTCTGGGCGTCCCCTCTGTGGCAGAAAGTGGCTGTAGACAGAAGTCAAGTTGAGGCCATGCCGCATAATGCCTGAAGACCTGCACATGAACAGCCACTGTTTACCAAGGAAGGAAAGAGAACAATGCAGTGTTCAGTACTGCAATCACAGTTGAAGTTGCATGTTCCCTTGCTGTTGCAACTGTCCAAATTGTTTATACTTTGTGAACACATAAAACACAGTCTTTCAGAATTATAGACCTCGCTTACACCACAGACTGAGGACTTCCTTTGTTTCCAATACCCATGCCCCCAATTTTTGACCTTGCCAACATAATGCTGACAAAACAGTGCCCAGCTGCTGGGACAATCCTGGGTGAATCTGGCTCCCACAGAGAGCCCTCCTTATTCTCTTCCACCCTCACATATATTTCACTCTTCAGACAGATTTTCAGTGCTCAGGAAAACAAGAATGGGCTTGAAGAGTGGAACCACTGAAGGAGCACCGAATTACCTTGGGACAAATGGCTGGGGATCTGAGTCTTTCATTGTGGCAGCAGGTTTGGGCCAGTGTGCAGGGCATTCTGCAAAGAAGCAAAGAGATTCCAGACAGACCTACACAGATCCTGGAACAGGCTGCTCATCCTAAGTCTGAAAAGTTTATATTGAGACCAAACAAATCTTTTTGTCCATGAAGAGCAGACAGCTTCCAGTCACATACACCTTAAAGAAAAATATTCAAAGGAAACCTCAAAGGAAACCCCAGCTAACTAACTAATCCCAGCTAACACGAACATCCTGAGAGTAGATCAGTGCAAACAACTGAGAAGTCATGTTCTGCCCTGCTAAGAACGTGTCCTTAAAACATATAATATTGATGCTCAGGCTACTTCAACCTTTGCTCTCAAAGGAAAGTTTATTTGCATTACTCTACAGATTACTCAAAGGATGTCTAGAAAGGCTGACTAGAAACTGAGAGAGCAGAACCAGTCATGCCACAAGGCCCAGAGGTCAGACAGTGTCTAGTGGGTACCAGCATCCAGAGACATCTATGTTGTGACTGTTGCAACATTAGTCTTCCAGTTTATTCTCCCTCACAAATAAAAAGGAAAAAAAAAAATATCTATGTATATATCTCAGTTTAAAATAAAACAGTCTCCAAATGAATCTGAATCTCAGTGAATCTCAAGGAACACAGTTTGTATAAGCATGGTGAGATTGTATTCCTCTGAGCTTTCATGGAATCCACCAATAATGACACAGGCACAGAAGGCACACTTCTGCCTTCAACTTTCCTCACCGAGCATTACCTCCACCATACATTTTTATCAAAACTGAACTAGGAGAGTTCCAAGATGAAAAATCTCCCATGAATACCTGGTTTAGCATCTGTCACACCCTCCAGGAGAATCAGCTGTGGTGGTCGTTCACAGGCAACACTGCAGAAACGAAACTGGAGCAGGAAGTCCCGGCTGTACTTTCGTCTGCCTGCAGAAAAAACGTACAAGTTTAAAGAAGAAAATAACTACAGCAAAGTCCCATCTACAGGGAACATCTGCATGCTCCTTAGACCTTTAAATCTCCTTAGTTTGAGAGAGGGTTCCATGCCTGACTACTCTGAAACCATAAGAATGGTAATTAGTTAATAACCTAAATGTAGAACAGATGTGTAAATGCAGGAGAACAGAGCACAGCAATTACTGTCCCTTTAGTTAAAGCAACAGTCATGGTCAGCACCTTGATGGAAAATATTAAGAACGTCCTCCAAGTTCAAGGGACTTTTAAGTAGATCAGTTAGTGTGTAACTCAAGGAAATGTCTGCTGAAGAACAAAAACAGCTCACAAGTTCAAAAATTCAAAAACAGAATACAAGTTTTACACTCAATAAACATTTAGTGTGGGCTCCTCCTATTTTCTAATCCTCTCCAAGGACAATAGAGAACAGTCATGACTGTATCTAGGCCCTTAGGAATGATTGCCTAATAGTGGTGAGCAAATACTGCCCAAAATTGCTCCCACAAGCATCTGCAGCTGAAAGCTGTGGTTCCAGAATATGGTTTAAAACTGCACAAAACCTTAAGTGTGAGAATACCCAGGGAGGTTGTGACTGATCCCTCCCTGGAGGGGCTCAAGGCCAGGTTGGACGAGGCCTTGAGTGACCTGTACTAGTGGGAGGTATCCCTGCCTATGGCAAGGAGTTGGAACTAAATGATGTTTGAGGTGCCTTCCAACCCTACCATTCTGATTCTATGAATATAGAAGCACAAATTGAAAGAATGGTTTTGGCTGGAAGGGACCTTTGAAGGTCATCTAGAGAAAAAAGGGTATAAATTGGACTACAGTAACAGACTTAGAAGAATTAATGCACCAAAGAAATGGATAGAAGATGAGAATCCTTGCTGCCTCATGCAACAGATGCCCAAGTTATGCAGAGACAGCAAATCCCACAAGCTGTCCAACCTCAGCAAATTCACATTCTTCAGTGCACAATGGAGCTCACCTGGTTTCTTTGGCTGGCACGGGGTGACATACTGGCAGTTGTCTGTTATACCTAGTGAACTTGGCCACAGTGGGGCCAGCAGTTTCCGTGAATACGACTGATGAGAAAAATCTTCCTGACCAGACACCTGCAAGGAGGCCAGAAACAGGAGAAGAAACATCAGCAACATAGAGAAGAACTTTTGCAAGCTACAGACAATATAGGAACATACTCTTGCCAAGAGAAGAAAGGAGAACACCCTCCTAGAATGACATGAACTAAGTTAGAGCTAGGCTACTCAGAATGTGCTGTAAATATAAACCTTCAGCAGTGGGCAACAGTCTTCTGGCAAGATACTTTACAGGCACCTATTATTGATCTTATGACTGGTGGTCCTCAGAGGTCACCACTGAGTCCACTCTTGTTCAACATTTATCAATGATCTAGATGAAGGAACACAGCACAGTCTCAGCAAGTCTGCTGATGATACAAAATGGGGAGGAGTAGCTGACACACTACAAGGCTGTGCTGCCATTCAGTGAGACTTGGACAGGCTGGAGGGTTGGGTAGAAGAGAATCTCATGAACTTCAATAAGGGCAAGTGGAGAGTCCTGCACCTGGGGAGGAACACCACCATGCAGGTTAAGGGCTGACCCACTGGAAACCAGCTGCACAAGTTCACCATGAGCCAGCAATGTGCCCTCATTGCCAAGAAGGCCAGCAGCAATATGAGGTACATTAAGAATGTGGCCAGCATATCAAGGGAGGTTCTCCTCCCCCTCTACTCTGCCCTAGTGAGGCCACTTCTAGAATATGGTATCCAGTTCTGGGCTCCCAAATTCAAGAAGGACAGGTGACTACTGAAAAGCCCAAGAGAGGGCCACAAAGATTATTAGCAGACTGAAGCACCTCTTACGAGGAGAAGCAGAAAGACCTCAGGCTCTTTAGCCTGGAGAAGATTAAGACTGAGAGGGGATCTTGTCAATGCATGTAACTATCCAACTATGTAACTGAAGCACCTCTTACGAGGAGAAGCAGAAAGACCTCAGGCTCTTTAGCCTGGAGAAGATTAAGACTGAGAGGGGATCTTGTCAATGCATGTAACTATCTAAGGGATGGGAGTCATGAGGATGGGTCCAGACTCTTCAGTAGTACCCAGAAACTGAAAAAAGGTCAACAGGCACAATCCAGAACACAGGAGGTTTCACATAAATTCAAGGAGAAACTATTTTGAGAGTGATGAAGCACTGGAAAAGGCTGCCCTGAGTGGTTTCAGAGTCTCATTCACTGTAGGCTTTCAAAACCATGCAACACTGTTTAACTTGATCTAGGTGTACCTGTGATAGCAGGGCAGTCAGACTAGATGATCTCCAGAGATCCCTTCTAACCCCTACCAATCTATGATTTGGCTTGAAAGATACATAGCAACAGGTAACCACAAAAGACTCTAGCATAGGTGTCCATTTCAAACTGTTTTCAGACGAAACACGCACATAATTTCTGTAAGTCTTGTGAAACTGTACTCCCTACCCTTCCACTCACCCAGGCAAAAAAAAAAAAAAACAAAACATGGGAAGGAAGAACCAAGACCTTAAATTAAGCAGTCTGTTAACCCTGGTCTGCAGCAAGGGAAACCAAAAGCGCGATGGTGGAAATTACAGACATGTTTTCCCACTTCCTTCCCCAGCAGCACTGCAGGCACTGGAGAAGACTGCTTGAATAACCAAATTCAATATTTCCCTGGAGGTGTTTAAGAGGAGGCTGGATGATGCACTTAGTGCCACAGGTTAGTTAATTTGAAGGGGTTAGGTGATAGGTTGGACTCTATAATCTCAAAGGTCTTTTCCAACCTGCTTAATTCTGTGATTTTGATTTGCTCTGCTTCCTCACAAGAGAAACAATACAGCCATGCACTTTCCTAGCAACATACAATAAAGAGTCAACCAATCCCACCTCTGGCTGTCACCTACCTTCCAGGCTGGCATCCCTTGGTAGGAAAGTTCACCATTTCGGATGAATTTGTAGAGTGGAGAATCGGGTACAGAGTTCAGGTCTCCACACAAGATGACAGGATAGTGGTTGCCTTCAGCAGTTTTTGCAACCTTGTCAATCTCTGCTAGAAGTAAGGCCATCTGGGCCAGTTTGATATCTCCCCGCCGGGGATTGAACAACACATGAGTGTTTGCCACACACAAAGGACTGACTGCCTTCAGATGCAGGCTGTCTGGGAGCAGAGGCTGTAGCAGCAGCACCAAACCCACATTATCCCGGTTGAGGACATCCAGGCCAGGACGGAAGTATTCTATGGGGCTAAGGCTGATGAGCTGGAACCTGCTGTGCTTATAGCACACTGCGCAGCCATCTGTCTTCGTCCCGGTTCTTCGTTTATAGATGCACGCAAAGCCTGAAAAGAAAACCTCGCCTATTATTAAATGGTTCAGCCAGTCACTACCTCGAGCTCCCTTCCATCAGCTGGGGAATTTGGCAAGTCCGTGCCACTATGCATTTAGGTACAGCATTATATCCAATTCTGTTCCAGTAATCACAGTTTATCATCAAGGGTATTCTTCTCTCTCCTTGTCTTTCTAGGATCCTTTCAGTTTTGTTACAGTGATCTGTCAAATCTGAGACATCATTTATAAAAGAAAGGGTAAGTGTCTATGTAGACAGTTCATAAGTAGGGTCAGCAGCCACTTCACAAACAGGAAAAGCTCTCTCAAGACCTAGTGCTTTGAAGGCATTAAGCAGGAAGCATGAGCTGGATGTACAGACTACTCCCATGTGCAGGAGGTACAGACAGACAAAAGCAGAACATACCCATTGCCTTGAAGGTTGGTTCCAGCTGCTCCCAGTAATGGTTTTCTTGCACCTCCTGGAGACACAGAACCTGGAAGGAAGGCAGAGACCTCACTTGCTCCACCAGTTATTTGCTAGTTACCTTCCTTTGGGGAAGGAAGAAAGTGGATAAATATCAACCCTGCAACCAGAAAGGTCATCACTGTAACTCTGTCCTGTACTTTCCAGATAAGCAGTAACGTTCTTGGTCACATTAGTTTATCATTCAGTTTTCCAGTGAGGAGGCTGAAGTTCCTTCATCACACAAAGGAGATTCAAGGAACAGAAAAAGTCATGAAGTCCTATGCAGGCTTCCCCTCAAGTGCTGCCTTACAAACCTAGTTCCTTCCTCCCCAAACACAATTATCTCTTCTTCTTCTGTTTCTGCTGTTTAAAGAATTCAAGGCCTACTATCAAAGTATAACCCAAAAAAAATGCATGCACAAAGCCTCAAAACACTTTCGGAGGAATCAGTGTTCAGTTATCAAGCAGACAGGATCTTCCTAGGCCTTCCTCCCTCATGTTTTTGTTGCTTTTTGAACATGTTAGATCAGACAAGAAATTCAAATTTTGGATACTGATGTGGGAAAGGCTCAGTCATACTCACATCAGGATCCCAGTGCTGGATCTCCTGCAAAAGGTTTGGAAGGCGGTAATTCCAGTTCAGGATGTCTTGATGACAGTGTAGATAGAGATCAAGGCCCTGTTCCACCAGGTCCTGAGCAAGGATGTTATAAGACATGACTCGAAACTCAAAAAGATGAGTGTTCTTTGTGACCTGCTCCAGCGCGCAGGGCTGGACAGAAAGATCTTCCCAATCTCTCCACAGAATCTCTGTATGTAAGAAACAAACAACCAAGTTACAGCCATGCTGGGTACCCTGCTGATACTTTTGCTGTCCAGGACCCAGAAAATAGCCATTCTTGGTCTCTAAGCTAGGATATTTTAGCCTCTGAGCAAACCCTCACTCGTTCTGGTTTTTTTAGGTGCTCTTTCTGGATGTCTTTGTATAGCTGTCAGTGGGAATGGCATAACAGAAGACCAGAGTCAAGCATACTGAAGCCAACCAGCTTTTGGATGTTTATTATAAAGCCAGAACTTGGGAATGGTTTCTGGGAAACAAACACATACTGATGTTCAGATCAAAGGGTCTAACAGCACAGAGAATACTAGCTGTGACACAGCACTCCCTCAGCAAAACTCACTTCACAGCTTTCACAAGCAATCCTGTCAATTCAGTGTGGACAGGTACAACCAATGTCTTTACGACAGCAAGCCCAGACACAGGAACCTGATCACACTCACTGCAAGTTTCAAAACCAAACATTAGATTCAGAGCAGTTACTACTGACCATGGTAGGGTACCTCTGTTGGGAGAGGACAAAGCTGTATTGTATCCTGAATGGACCAGGTCAAGGGTTCTGCTGGCACAGTCTCTGCATCGTGTGCTAAACTCCAGGCCAGCACAGCTGGGTCTTCATTCTGCACATCTACACTGACAGTGGCAGAGCCAGCTATCTGGTGATCTGTCTGTGGTACCACAGCTGCCCAAGGGGCACTGCCTGCTACAGCCACTGTTTCCTCTGCTGAGTCGGTCACTGCATGCTCTTGTGGTTCTGAAGAAGCCAAGGTGTGTAGCTCTGTGAGCTGCTGACCAGCACACTGGGTGATTTCTGGAGCTGAATTCAGGTCACTGAGGCTAGTCATCAATAACTCTGAACCTTCTAACCAGTCTCTAGTAAGCTTAACTGACACTTCCCCCACTGCTGGAGCACTCTCACTGGCTGGCAAATTCTCTGTTCCTTCCTCCAGCCACTGCTGGAGGAGGGCTTCTTGCTCTTCAGGGATCGACTTTCCTCTGGCCGCAGCGAAGTCACCTTCTATCTGGGTGGACGTGCTCTTCGCCAGAAGAACATTCTTTTGACAGGTAAAGAAAGCATCTGCCATTTAAAAACAAAGAAAACCAACATAAGACAGTGAGAAGTCCTTTCTTGCTCATTTTTTTCTTTTTCTTATGCATTTCCTGTAACTGTGCAATACAACCCCTCGGGATACCAACTCCGAGAAAATTATAGCCTGAATAGCTGCCTCCCCCAAATGCCGGGCCACAGTCCAGTTCTAGTTATTAGCCACTGAAACTGTACAGGATGGTAATGGCTTTACCAACTCTAGGGATTGCAGTCCCACAAGTGGTCAGCCAAGCTGAAATGCCTGTGGAAACAATCAGTTCTCAGAAACAATGTAAAGGCACAAAAGCCAAGCTCTTGTAGATCACCACTTGGAGCAAGTTCCTTTTCAGGGGTTGTGTGCTGGTTTGAGGCTAATTGGAATATCCTAATGGAGAAAATTGTATTATAGGCTGTGAAAAGAAAACAACGGTGATGTCTACTTCACTCATAGGCTTGCTGAGATGTTTAAGAACATAAACATAGGTAAGAGTCTCAGGCTTGCAGACAATCGTGAGCTGCCTAGCTTCTGGCCTTCTCCTCTCTGCCATGTAACTTAACTAATCACTTTTAACTCCCCTGGCCAATCCTCCAAATTCACCTTGCATGTAAGGCAAAACCTGGGGTAAGGTAGAGGGGTGGCAGAAGGTGGAAGGGTGGTTGGGAGCCCCTCCTGGGGACTCCGATTTCTGGGAGGCGTGTTGTGTTTCTGTATTACCTTTAACTTGCATATTTCTGTAAATATTTATGTGTATTGTGTATATATCTGCTTGTATATTACGCTAAGCTTTAAATAGAGCTTCAGTCCTTAACTTCCAGCCGGCTGAGTCTAGTCTGGGTGATTTTACAAAGTGGGGGAGGGCAGGGAACTCCCAAACCATCACAGGTTGAGTAAGAAAATAATGGCCAGCTAAGACATTCAAACATACCACAAGAACATGCTGCAGAAGAAAAACTGTTCTGCTATTAAGAGATGAGAAATAAAGACACGGAGGGACCAACGTGCAGTTAAAAGCCTCATTAAAGAGAGTTTATGCACCGAAGTAGTATTGGTAAGAATTACAGATCACTTGATGACTGACATCTGTGGTAGAAAGTTAAAAAACCCTGCTGTTAATGTCACACTTGAATATACAAATATTGGTAAAAGTAGAAAAAGAGAGGGACTCTTTTCATTTGTATTTATATAAGAGAAGGCAACATTTTCATTTTGCTATGGCACTCTGCACAGGCATTAGTCCCTACACTAGCAATTTTTGTCGTCCACGAACCACTTCTTCTCTACTCTATCCCTCTGACAGGCAGTCTGAGCAGGAACATACAGGAGTTAGCAACATCCATGTGTACTTTTATTCTGTCTTTTATGTCAAGGTTTTCTGCATGTGTCAGACACGAAGCTTCAAGAACCATACTCTCTGCAGTTTTTTAATTAAGTTCGTGAACGTCAGAAACAGCTCTGCACTAAGGTACTACTTTCGTACACCACTAGCCAAGCACAGCTGTTACAAGAGCCTGTTGTTACGGGATTTAACTTGAATTTGACAAGATTCAGCGAGCTGGTCGCTACAATCACAGACCTGGGGAGTGGGTCAAACAGGTTAGCTTTACACCAGCAGTCACCAGGGACAGTGAAGTAGCGGCAGGATCTAATAAACTAAGTGAAACACTGATACATGCAAAGCCAGAGTCCAGCTCTAAGTCACCCGCGGGTCCTTCGGAAGTCACAGCCCTCAAAGCCCATCTCCAAAGGCCTCCTCAAAGCTGCAGCGCAGGCCCGGGACAGGCGACTCGGGCCTTCGCACAGACCGC
>VWYK01060825.1:0-22116 GCA_013399775.1 Semnornis frantzii | reverse complement strand
TTCCTAAACATCTCAGCAAGCCTATGAGTGAAGTAGACATCACCATTGATTTCCTTCACAGCCTGTAGTACAATTTTCTCTATTAAAATATTCCAATTAGCTCAAACCAGCACACCCATCTAGAGTTGGAAGACAATTGCATTCAGGCAGAAGGAGCCATATGCATAGCTGAGATGCTACGAGAGAATTCCTCCCTTCAAGGACTGGCACCCAAACTGACATAATTTGTAATGAAAATGATTGCTCACCAAGTTGAGTCATCTAAAAGAAAAAAATAAATTAATTGCCTTACGAGTTTTACCAAATAGCTCTTCTTCTCATGCAAAAACATTCACACTCTAAAAGTCATGATGGTTTATGCTGCTCTTTTAAAAAATAAAAGCTTCTGAAGAGCAGGTGTGCATGTCTGGTGAGTATGAAACCCTTCTCTTCATTAGCAGATGTGAAAATGATTACCGGAACTAAGTCTTTCTGGTTCGTTCTTAGCTAACAGAAAGAAAACATGTTTGGGTCAGAAATTTTCCTTCTCCAATATGATCTGGGGAAACTTTTCTAAATAGATCAAGAGAAGGCTTTGAGGAGATCTTAGAGTAGCCTTCCAGGATCTGAAGGGGACCTACAGGAAGGCTGAGGAGGGACTATTGACAAGGTCTTGTAATGACACGACGAGGAGCAATGGGTTTAAACTAGCAGAGCGGAGATTTAGACTGGATGTTAGGAGGAAGTTGTTTGCAGTGAGGGTGGTGAGACACTGGCACAGGTTGCCCAGGGAGGTTGTGGCTGCTCCCTCCCTGGAGGTGTTCAAGGCCAGGTTGGAGGAGGCCTTGAGTGACCTGTACTAGTGGGAGGTGTCCCTGCCTATGGCAGGGGGTTGGAACTAGATGATCTTTGAAGTCCCCCCTTCCAACCTTACCATTCTATGATTCTATAATAATGCAGAACTTTCAGATATGAACTGGTAGGAATGCTCCTTTGATCTAAAATTGGAGTATAAAAAGTAGGCCATGGGATCTGTGTTACAATAAAGAAAAGATTCTTGGTCAAATGCCTCTTGGCTCACTGATGACAAAGATCCATGTGAAACTCATGACTCTAAGGCTTTATTCCTGTTAGGAAGGATGCAGAGTTAAATGTATCACAGAATCAAAATCACAGAATCTTAGGGTTTGGAAGTGACCTCCAGAGATCACTGAGTACAATCCCCCTGCCGAAGCAGGATCACCTATAGCAGGCCACACAGGAACATGACCAGGTGGGGTTTGAAAGTCTCCAGAGAAGACTCCATAGCCTCTCTGGGCAGCCTGTTCCAGTGCTCCTTCACCCTCACAATAAAGAGGTGTCTCCTTGTGTTGAGGTGGAACCTCCTGTGTTCTAGCTTGTACCTGCTGTTCCTTGTCCTATCACTGGGCACCACTTCTCTGGAAAGAGACTGGCACCTTCATCCTGACACTCACTCCTCAGATATTTATAGACATTTATGAGATCCCTTCTCAGCTTTCTCAAGAATAAACAGCACCAGTTCTCCCAGTCTTTCTTCATAGCAAAGATGTTGATTACCACATGGCTGGCATTGTTCATGTAGCCTGTCTTGCATTATTCTCTTGGTATCTTACAGAGAATCATAGAATCATAGAATGATAAGGTTGGAAGGGGGGACCTCAAAGATCATCTAGTTCCAACTCCGTGCCATAGGCAGGGACACCTCCCACAAGTACAGGTCACTCAAGGCCTCCTCCAACCTGGCCTTGAACACCTCCAGGGAGGGAGCAGCCACAACCTCCCTGGGCAACCTGTGCCAGTGTCTCACCACCCTCACTGCAAACAACTTCCTCCTAACATCCAGTCTAAATCTCCCCTCTGACAGTTTAAACCCATTGGCCCTTGTCCTGTCATCACAAGACCTTGTCAATAGTCCCTCCCCAGCCTTCCTGGAGGGCCCCTTCAGATACTGGAAGGTTACTCTAAGGTCTTCTCAAAGCCTTCTCTTCTCCAGGCTGAAGAGCCCCAGCTCTCTCAGCCTGTCCTTGTAGGAGAGCAGCTCCAGCCCTCTGATCATCTTCTTGAGCATTAAGAAAACAATAAAGGTGACTCATTCTCTGGACTCGTACTTCTCATCCTCCCTTCTATCCTTCTTTTCTTCCAGAACATCTCCAATAACCATCTAGACACAGCAGGAGCTGAAGCCATTGCAAGTTTGCTTTTGGAAAACCTGTCCTACCTCCACGCTCTTCACCTCTCAGGTGAGCTGTATGCACAAAACAGTGATGACAGTGGAAGTGAAATAATGTGTTTCCTTCCAGTCTCTCGTGCTGACTAGTCCATGCTGAGAATATTAGTCAGACTATGGCCAAAATTAGTCTCTCAGCTGTCTCTCTGTTGGGAACTCAGCATAACAGTGGAAATCTAGATTTCTAGTGATGTGATTAAATATTTGGACTGCTCAGCCTTTAGCACCTCTGAAAACCAGTCCCTCATGAGAAACTTAGATAACTGTTGAGGTGTCTTCCACATCTTGGGGTAATTCTACTCCAGTGAAGTGGAACAGTGACTGATTTCTCACAGCCAGACACAGGCTGTGATTAACCAGAGGTTTCCTAAAAGCACAGCTTCCTGTGTCCTTCCTAAAAGCAGACTCCAGCACAGGACCACAGCAGAGCTCAGCACACTGTTAACACCTTTTTCTTCCCCAGGAAACAATTTTGGAGAGGAGACTGCACTGTACTTCACTGAGGCATTAATGGTGAGTTGCCCGAAATCCAAGGCCTTTTGCAGCCCTGGCTTGAAACTGCCACTGACTTTGCATGGTTTTACTTGGCAATGCCCATAATATTTCCTGGCATAATTCTGCTAAGTGCCTCTTGCTTCAAAAATGAGAGAAGCTGGGAGGACACAGAGCAGCATGGACTGTGTTAACATTTTCTCAGGACAGCTGTGTGAGTCTGGCTGAGAAACCTTCAGGACTATGTAACAGAACAACAGAATGACATCTGAGTGACAAACAAATTTCAAGAAGCACAAGTAACCCAAATTCATACCACTCTGCAATTCTACAGTAAAAATAAGATGATTGACTTCTCTGGTTAGCTCCTGTCTCAAAGTCCCTGCATTATTTGGTTCCACCAGAAGCTGTACTGAAGCAAGGCCTTGACCTGATAACAGAAAGTGCTCTTGGTCAGGGTACAATGGTGGGAGTGAAACAGGGGCAGGAACAGAATTGCAGGAGCTGTGTGAGGAGAGTTTGCATAACACAAAGTGCCATTGGCTATGCTGTTGTGGGAGGATGATCACTGTGATGTCTCTCTGCTACAAAGCGTTGTTTTGGGACACTCAGTGCCACAGTCTCCATGCTGACGATCCCCCCATGCACAGAAGATTCCAGTGTTCCTGATATCCTTCTCTTTCATCCTCATGAAGGGGCCTTGACATGGCAACTGGTTGCAGCTGACTGTAAGATCTCATTATTTCTGCACATTTGTCTCTCTGCAGGGCAATTACCAAGTGAAGGAGCTGGACCTCAGCCACAATGATTTCTCTGAGAAGGGAGGACAGCTCCTAGGACAGATGCTTGGTAACTTAATTTATGACTCCCGCAAAGCCAGGCATACAGGCACTGGGAGCCTTGATGGCATCAGCACAGTGGACATGTATTTTCTTCTCCAGCAAAAAGGACTTGATGGGTAGCAGAAAAGACAGGGTGCCCAGATTCCAAGCTTCCTGCCTGGTCCACAGGCTCACCCTCCTCACCACGGGTGACCATAGCAACTATGACTGATGTATCAGAACACAAATGCACAATGAAAAACAACAGTAACAGGGCAGCATGTGTCAGAGAGAAGGGAGCTGGAAGAGAAGTCCCTCAGGGAGTATAAATCAGAAAATTGCATTTTACTAAAATCTATTAAGATCAGAAGTCTTGTTTGTTTGAAGCTTTTGATTACAAAGTTCAGGAGCAATTTCAATATTTCTTAAGCAGCCCAAACCCTAATGGTTTGAGTCACTGCATAGCAATTGCAAGAGAAACAGATTAGAAAGAAATAAAATTAAGCTGCCTAATTTCTTTGTTCAAACAAAGCAAGATTCAGAGTGTGCTAGTAGCCCTGGAGAGGGAAAGCAAACGAAACAGTTACAGTAATCCCAGATGCTTTTAGTGCACTGAGAGACTTGTATGAGTATCTGACAGCTCCCCCTCCCACAGGATGTCCAACAGGCTTGCAACCATAATGGCCACAAGCCTGTGCTATGAGCATTCAGTGTTCCCTGAGCTTTGCAGTAACTCAGTGCCTTCATTATAATTAACACTTTCCTTCTCATGGTTCAGTATCTCCACTGATAAGTATCTCATTCCATGTCATTAAAAGATGGATCAATGAAAACAAGATACTGTGTCCCTGCCTTGGACAAGCCTGTAGGCAATGTAGGGATCAGTGCTAAAAACCTGTGACCTTCCTAGCCTGGAAAAATGCCTCTCCAGTATTAAAGGTCTAACAGCTTTGCTTTACTTTCAGCTCACTCCAGGCAGGAGCAGCCAAGATAACTGCAGAATTTGTTACTCCTATGGTTTGTTTCTTGAAGGAATATTTTAAAGTCAGCTAATTCACCATCTGCCTCCACCCAACCTCCCATCCATGGAAAATCTGGATGAGAAATTGTTTCTGAGAACAAGATGCAAGTGTTGGCAGCAAGTCCTGTCCCTTCTCAGTGTCAGAATAGACACAAACGAGTTCACACATACCCTGCCCTAAGTAGAACTTACACCATGAATTGTGTTATGCATGTGAATTGGCAGTGGCATACATACAGCTGGGCACAGCTACCGTACTGAGCCAAACTCCTCTCTCCTGCTAATCAAACATATGCAAAGTGAGTTAGTGTGCATTTTTGATGTGGCAGGAGAATCCAGCCATTTTTCACAGTGAGAAAAAGAGGCATTGTCTATTAATATAAGAAATACTCCCTCTCTCTACCTTCCTCCCTCACAACTTAGTGCTTGTGCTACCCAGCCTATTCTCTGTTCTTTGGGTGCTGCGGACAGCAAGGCCTCTCTAAGTACAGGTTCCTCCTACTGCAATCAACAAAGGCTACTGCTGAACCCTCAGCAAACTTTCTTTTAGTCTCTAAGAGGAGCAGCACTGCTGTGTTTAGACCACTCTTCATGAACTGTGTTTAGACCACTCTTCATGAACTGTGTTTAGACCACTCTTCATGAGCTAACATTCCAGTTTCTCTCTCCTAGCCAGCAATACAAGACTGGAGATTCTGGACCTGAGCTGGAACCATCTGCAGAGGAGCAGGGCAGTAGTGCTGGGCACAGGTCTGAAGGTAGGAACACCCATAATCATTGTGATACTCTTTGCAGCTATTATTTGCTTGAAATGCTTACTGGGAATTCACATCCCTGAGTTCTGTGCAGGATTCAGTAGCTCTAGCAAGGTTCATACTACTGACAGTGGAAGTCAGCACTAGGACAAAGACCCAAGCACTGAGTAGGTCTGGTGACTTACATAGATGGAGAGACTCTGGTGACATTGCAGAGATGCTGGATTCACTGGGGCCACCTGTGACTTGAGGGATGCTCCTGTCTCAGCCAGGCAAGAAAGGTAGAGTGGTACAAATAATGGGCATGCAGTAGCTAAGATGCTTCTTTTCTCCCTGAAGACCAATGGTGCACTGAAAATACTCAACCTTTCTTGGAATGGCATTGGCAGCCAGTGAGCACTGGCACTAGGAGAAGCTCTCAAAGTCAATAACGTGCTGGTTCACCTGAACATCAGCAACAACCAGATCTACAATGATGGAGCAAAGAAGCTGCGCAAGGGCCTTGAAGTCAATGGACAGCTCAAAATCCTGAAGGTAAAATACAGCTCAGGCAGGGCTGGAGGAATAAACAGAGGCAGAAGAAAGATCAGAATCAGGAGAAACAGAAGGCAGAACTGAGCTGTCTGAACTAGAACTGGAGGAAATTAGTATTGTGCAGAGTTGAAGGTGTGCAGAGTGGGAAGAAATTCTATCCTGTGAATTTCTTCCAGGGCAACTAAATTGCACTGTTCCTTCAAAAGATCCCCCAGGGCCTGAGCTGGCATAACCCCACATCCATTATTACCCCAAAGTGGTTGATTTCTGTCACGTGTCATGTCAGCCAGGTGAGAGCCTAGGCACTCAGATCTACATAAAATGTAATTGTGAAGGTACCTACGTGTACATGATGTGCATTTCAGCCTAAGGCAAAGGTCCACACTGCAATGTGCAGGTGGGCAAGAGTGTGCCTTTCTCATTATGTCCATGATTCACTAAAAATGTACTCAAACACAGGATAAACCATCACTGCCATGTCAGGGCAGTCCCATGGCACTACCTAGAGGAGAGAAGTATTATGAAGTACTGGTAAAAGAGAACCAAAACTGTCCTCTAGTAAACTGGGATTCCATAATCCTGGGATGGATAAGCCAAGCTGGCTTCAGAGGTTAGGGTTGAGAACTAACATGTCTTCTCTTCTCAATCCAAGACCATTCTCTAGGAATTCAGCTCAGAAAAAACGGACCTGGACCTAAGTCTCCTCTTCCACAGATGGCAAATAATCCCCTGACCTTGGAAGGTGCCACAGCACTAGTCACATCTGTTAGAAAGAACCCAAACTCCACGATGGAGGAGATCAATATCTCAGTAAGAGCTTATGTGCTGGAAAACCTCCAGGACCATACATTAAGCATTTTTAGGAACTGGGTGAATCACAAGAGCTGCCCTGTTCCAAAACTGTTTTGATATTTGCTGTTTGTTTCATTTATGCACAGACATTACTAAAAAGGGGCTCCTTCTAGGCCTTTGGCTAGCTCTAGAGAGAGGTGCCTATACTATCATATCATTTCATTTCAGTGTCTCCATTTTGCAACAGTAGAACAAGAAGAAGGAGTGAATTTGCACTGGAGGATGAAATCTCTTCATTCCCTGAGCTGTCTCACTTCAAGGGTAGCCTAAGACCCTAGATACTCTTGAAGTGCTTTGATACCCTGTCAGTATGTATGAGTAAATGGATGCTTTAAGGTATTGAAAACAAATCAATTTAATAATAGTACTATTATTAATATTAATAATTGTAGTTATATAAAATGCAAGGGGGGAAAAAAGATAAAACAACAAAAATTAAAAGGCTAGTGTGGAAAGAAATAAAAAAATCAAAGAATCCAAATGTTAGTATGCTACTCCATAGCAAGTCAGACACATACTGTTGTAGCTTCATGTGCTGCTTCTAAAATGGGAGAGCCAGAAATGCTTCTTGAGGTCCTGAGTGAGAGCAGGGATTGCAATGCAGACAAGCATTAAGGAGAGACCTGGGCACTCATCAGCTATCAGCCCTCTCCTGACCCTCCCATTCATGGGTAGGATCAGTCACCAAAGCTGTCAGGGGCCTCAGGGCACTCCATCCATGTTTGGGAGCATTGCCACTAAAGGAGAAAGTATTTTCAGGAAGATTAGGTTTGGGACTTGGAATGTAAATAATGAGTTCACACCTGAAACAGCTGAAAACCAAAAGTCTATGGGCAGATTAGGAGTATCTAAGTAACATCTGGATGTGTTTCTCTGTCCTGTGGTTACTGTATTGAAGAAAGACTCTAACCCAAAGCAGAATAAATAACATTCAACTGTGGTCTCTCCTGAGAGTATCGAAGGCTTTCAACAGAGATCATCTGAAGAACAGGCATCCCTCTAGGGCAGATGATTTTCCCTGCATAAATTAAGATAAAAGAGAATTCTTTGCCAAATCTGCAAGGAGTCAGGCTTCATTCTGCAAAGGAAAACTAAAATGGGCTGTGTGGGAGTACAGGACTTCATTACGGTATAGTGGTTCTGCTAGTTTTATTCCTTAATAATCTAAACACTTCATAAACCTGGAAAGAGCAATTAGTATTTTAGCTAAATTCTGAGAAATGAAATGATAGGGGGCCTACAGGAGGGCTGGGGAGGGACTATTTGCAAGGTCTTGTAATGACAGGACAAGGGGCAATGGGTTTGAACTGGAAGAGGAGAGATTTAAACTGGATGTTAGGAGGAAGTTCGTTACAGTGAGGGTGGTGAGACACTGGCACAGGTTGCCCAGGGAGGTTGTGGCTGCTCCCTCCCTGGAGGTGTTCAAAGCCAGGTTGGAGGAGGCCTTGAGTGGCCTGGACTAGTAGGAGGGGTCCCTGCCTATGGCAGGGGGTTGGAACTAGATGATCTTTGAGGTCCCTTCCAACCTTACCATTCTACTATTCTATGATTTAAAAGGAGACATGTAAGAAATTTTGAGGCAAGAAGTTAATTAATAGTAAGAATCCTCAGTCCAACATAAATCTCACTATGAATTCCTGCTTCTTAGAGTTAGCAGATAGTCTCTTCAACTCACCCTTCAAAAAGTCCAAACTACCTGGCATTTCACAAGATAAATGATCGATGGCATAAATTTACAATGACATTTCAGTATCCCAGTCAAATGCTTGTAGGCAAACATCTAATCTGTCTGACAGACTTCCTTCCACCTGTGATGTAGGCAGTCTTGCATTTCAATTCAGAGTATTTGCAAGTACACAGCTCCAAACCTTTAAGAAATTAGGACACTTAAAGGAAGACATAAAGAAAAGCCTCATTCAGTGATGAATGCTTATCTTGAATACTATAAAATGAAGAACTAATGTGTCTGTGAGAGGAATTTTGAATAAGAATCACATCTAGAAACCTCTGCATGGGTTTGACAGCACTAGCAAAGGCAAAATCATGGAAAGGCACATTTTTAACAACAGTTTAGTGCTTCTGACATTTCTGGGAATGACTGTTCCCCACATTCTCTTCATAAGCTACTCTTTATCGGGTGTCAGCTTGCAGATACTGGCTATCAAATATTCTATAGCAGTTGTGACTCAAAATAGCCAGCACACGCCCACCTTCACCTTCACTGCACAGAAGGAAAAGCTGTTGCTTTTCAGCTGTTGCTGTGTTGTTCTTCTGGACCGTGGACTGTGTCAAACATGCAGAAATGTACAAGCTGGCTCCCTCCAGGTGCCACCCGGCCCCAGCACGGTTTGTTAGGGCAGACACAGTGCTTGGGCTGTGCTGCTTCTGAGGCCACAATGGCCATCTGCTGGCTTTCCCATGGGATTAAGCCCAGGCTGGCAAGCCTTGGAGAGAGCTGGCAGCCAGGAGAGCTAGATCAGGCTCTCCTGTGCTGTGTTCCCAGGACTAGGACAGTCTGCAAATGTGCATAGCGCAACAATATCTGAACGGCTTCAGAAAGTCACTTTGCACCCATAAACCCCTTGAAGCTGCATGGAAGCTAGGAAACCCAGCCAGACCCAGGTTTGTTCAAGACTGTGAGTTGTAGCAATCAAGAACTTCATGCACAGTTGATCATAAGCTTTTGGTGTATATGAAGAACAGCAGACCTTAAGCTTCTAAAAAGCTGTAAGAATGCATTGGGAAACTTTCTACATAAACCTCAGGAAGATTTTGATGCTTTGTCAACCTCCCACAATGACAGAAAACAGAAGCTTTGAAGAGTTATAGAATCATAGAATCATAGAATCATAGAATGGTAAGGTTAGAATGGTAAGGTTGGAAGGGACCTCAAGGATCATCTAGTTCCAACACCCTGCCAGAGGCAGGGACACCTCCCACTAGTACAGGTCACTCAAGGCCTCCTCCAACCTGGCCTTGAACGCCTCCAGGGAGGGAGCAGCCACAACCTCCCTGGGCAACCTGTGCCAGTGTCTCACCAGTTTTCTAAACTGCCTTGAAATTTCCAACAATTAAGTATATAACTACCAGAATACATGAACAATTCCCCTGTCATCATGGGTATAGACAAAATCACAATCATGCTTTTAAGTGGTCAGTCAAAGCAAAGGCAATTTTATCGCCACTTAAATTTAGAAGGATAAATTATGGTATCTTCAGGAATCTTTGCACTGATAGCTTGCTTTCTAATATCCCCAAAATCCTAAATCAGGACACCATGCTGCTGTCCATTCTGCATGAGGTCTGAAATGCTGAGCTATCACTACTTCATTAGAAATTCTCAGGAAAAAATACACATCAGGTGTGCTGACTGGAGCTTCCTGTTAGGGTTACACAATGAAACAGAGCTTTACCAAAGTACTTTCCATCTGGAGGCACCTGGACCCTTCTCAGATGAGTTTGTCTTTCTTTTCTGGGCTACAAAGCTACATTGCTGGAGACAGAAATCTTCTTAGCCCTTGGATAATTTATTATTTATTTTTTCCAATTTGCAGATCTCTGTGGCACATTTTGGCCATTAACTGTTCCATTTGCAGTCTGCATCTCAACTGAATGGAGAGGCCACCTATCTAGAACTGTCTTAGGGCTGATCATGAATCACTTGAACCATCTAACAATAAGTATCTTTGGTGCAGACATTTACCTGATGAACATCTAGAATCATAGACTCATTTAGACTGGAAAAGATCTTCAAGAACATTGAGTCCATCCACTAATTCAGCTCTATACCTAGTCCACTACTAAACCATGTCCCTAGGCACCATATCTACATGTCTTTTAAATATCTCCAGGAATGCTGGCTGAACCACTTCCCTGGCCACCCTGTCCCAAGACATTAGCTTCTAATTTGCCTGTTTAACAATCTTTTTTGTGAAGGGTATTTCCTAATATCCAACCCAAACCTCCCCTGGTGCAATTTGAGGCCATTTGTTTTCGTACTATTGCTTGTTACTTGAGAGAACAGACTGACCAACACTTCACCAAAACACCAGGTCCTTTCAAATAGTTGTAGACAGCAGTAAGGTCTCCCCTCAGCCTCCTTTTCTCCATGCTAAACANCTTGCAGTTGATTATGCTGCTTGCCCACTAGATGGACTCAAGGAGCTCCTTTCTGCTTGTGGCAGAAGGCAACTGGTGAATTACAAGAGGCTTTAAGTATTTACTTGAAAAATATCTCCCACCTGGCAGGGCTAGCTACAGCTTTAGACAGGACCCAAATACTTTCAGGGAATTCTGTTACTGTCTTGTCAACTGCTGAGACTTCTGATTCTTCCCAGGCTTCACAGAGTGCTGGGGAAAGGAGGCAGACAATCTCTGGCCTGATCCTGATGTCTCTGGATGATCTGTGTGTCCAGGACTTCCTGTCTTGGCAGGAGGCTTTCAGGTGCAGGCAGGATGCAATGCCATGTGCAGTCTCAGCACGGTGTCACGCTGGCTGTGCAGGCCGATCGCGTGGAGGCAGTTAGAGCCTGTTCCTGGTAAACCGGAGACAGGCAGTTTCCAGGCAGTTCAGGACACAGTAAGGCAGTGAACAATGGCAACAGGCAGTAACAAGCAGCAAGCAAACACAAATACAATGGCAGAGCACACTGTGTCACCTGCTCATCTCTTTTTATCAATACAGCCTGAGACTAATGGGCCTTTGGATCCAGAACAGCCAACCAGATGGCAGTTAGCCAAGCTCGATCATATTAGCCAAAGCTATAGGCTTGCTTTACCCAAATTTGGGAAAAATGTAGGCCTTGCATGAGGCAGGCACAAGCCAAGCGCATCTACCTCGTTTACCACAGGATGGGCAGGCCAGAGTCCTTAGATTCAGTGGCTCCAGGTTCTTTGTCCTCTTTCCCTGGTTGCTTCTCTCCCCGTAACAGAAGGAGGGAGAGTAGAAAAACATGTCTGGGCAAGCCAGAACATGTATAAGCCTATTTTGGCCTGTTTAAGCCTACCATGACACTCAGCTGCCTACCATAACACTTATTCTCTAGACCCCTTACCAGTTTTGTTGTCATGCTTTGTACACATTCCAGCACCTAAATCTCCTCCTTGTAGTAAGGACCCCAAATATGAAGTGCAGCCTTGCCAGTGCCAAGTACAGAGATACAATCACGTCCCTACTCATGCTGGCCACACTATTTCTGATGCAAACCAGAATGCTTTGGCCTTCTTGGCTGCCTGAGCATACTGCTGGCTTATGTTCAACCAGCTGTTGCTTAGCACCCCTAGGTCCATTTCTGCCAGGGAGCTTTCCAGCCACTCTTCCCCAGTCTTCCTTATCTACCTTGCATTAAGCTACTTTCTACAGAAATTAGTAGACCTTTTTCTGTCTCAGACATGATAGGAGAAACAAGAACACTTCTTTAGGGTCAGGCCTTCTTGGGATTCCGGAAAGTGAAGAGCAGAGACAGAAGGTGGTACCACTCTTAAGAGAGAATGGTTAATGTTAACTTTAGATGAGTTTGTGAATACAAACGAGTCTTTATTGTTCTTTGGGCATCCACACTGACCGCACTTTGCATTCCTCCTAGAATGTCTTGGTGAATGAAACTTTTGTCAAGTTGCTGGATTTGGTGTATCAAATGCATCCTGAACTACAGGTCGTCTATGGTGAGGTTGAAGGTCATATTGCCAAGATACCCAAGCAGCATCCAAATCCCATGAAAGTCATTCAGGTGAGCTACTGAATTGCAGTCCATAGCTCCACTGCACACAGCATACATGTTCCAAGCACTTGGAAGGATGGAGGTTGGAAGGAGTAAGCTTTCTTCCACATGGGAATTCAGCCAGGTCCCTGCAGAAAAGTATATTCACAAAGACTGTCACAATGTTCACATATCTCAGACCATGCAGACTGGCTAAGTAAATCTTTTGGTTTTCCAGAGTAGCTTATGTCTTGGGATCTGAGGGCATGGGAGGGGGGAATCTGATTAGGTGTTTGCTTGCTGTGTAAAACTGATTGATTGATTGATTGATTGATTGATTGATTGATTGATTGATTTCAGGTTGGATCTAAATGAGTATCCATAATCATCACAAGCCCACCTCAACAGCTGACTTTTACATCAAAAATAGTGTGCTTCATATGGTATTATAAGCAAATACTGTCCTAAATGAAAATTCCTTAGCTTTTCGAGGTCTGTAATTTCTATGGAGAGCAGCAGATGGTGCTGTCCTCCTTACTGGAAGACAAAGCGGGCACTTAAGCAATGCTGAGTTCAGTAACACTTTTGCACTACCAGCTTCACTCTTTCTTAGCTGCTGAGCAGGGTTTCAGCTAATTGGATGAGATTTTGCTGTAGATACAGATTCGGATGAACTTAAGCAAAAGCTCGGGCAGTTAGCTTACATCAAGCAGTACTGCTGTGCTTCACAGCTAGTGATGTTCTCACTAGCGTGCTTTGCAGTTTTTAACAGCCATTATGGTGCTCAGATGCGACCTCATTCAAACACACAGGAAGTTAGAGAAGAGCAGCTAAAGTGATCAGAGATCTCAGGAAGACGGTCTCTGGATTAGACAGCCTAGCTAAGCAGTGGCTGCTGGGATGAAGACCAAATAGCCACGTGCAGTTATCAGAAGATGCAGGTTTACTGTTGAGTCAAGGTAGGGGGAGAAGGAGGTATAATAGAGAATGGGATTAACCTGTACAAAAGGGTTTTATTCTGACAATAAAAGTCAGGGCTTCACAAGGAGTTAAGGGCTCTGTATCTCAGTGATGGGCTAAGCAAAGGCAGAGTGGCAGATGGAAGAATAAGGGGAGAACTGGAGGCAGATACCAGTGGCTGTTTCATGATTATGCCTGTGCTTTATTTTATCTCTGTTTCTCTTAGAAATATTTGAAAGAGCACAACCTACAACTCTGGGACTTTTTTTTTTTTAATATTGACAAGGATGGAAACATGAAGATCCCTGTGGCAGCATTCTGGAAAGCCATGATGCAGGTGTGCCCCTGAAAGCATGGCCATGATGCTCTTCTGGCAGGGTGCTGCTCTAGGGAAACCTCACTTGTGCAGCACAGCCACCAGCCAGCCTTGCTGGTGATGCTATTCAGGCTAAAGGGGTAAAATCACCCACTGCAAAAACTGAGCCCTGAATGAGACCAACAGAAATGCTGTGACAGCAAATAAAGACTGCAGATGGCATCAGTGATGAAGAATCACCTTCAGAGTGCCACAGAGGTCTGCTGTTTGCATAGGATGATAGGTACTTAGGTCTTACTGCTATGAGAAAGTGAAAAGGAGGCATTTAAACCCTCGCCTCCACACACTGAGTAGAAAGCTCTCTTCCTGCCAAAACCACCATGGTGCTTGGGCTCAGTAGCAACGGGTCAGCCAGCTATGATGCTCTTTTAGGGGAAAAAAAATTTAAAAAATAAAATGTCTTATTTAAATCATGAAGGAACAAAATTGTCTCCACCCAACCACTCTGGACGTTTTTCCTATCCCTTCATCCATATATATCAGTCTGTCTGCTCACCTATTATAAGATGACCAGACCTTAGTCTGATATGGAGGATTTTTCTGCTTAAAAATACCCAAGCTTATTAGCATTTCTTTTATCCTCCTAGCAATCAAGCATCCCACTGGATCGAGTCCAGATCGGGGAACTAGTGGATGATAGGTACTTAGGTCTTACTGCTATGAGAAAGTGAAAAGGAGGCATTTAAACCCTCGCCTCCACACACTGAGTAGAAAGCTCTCTTCCTGCCAAAACCACCATGGTGCTTGGGCTCAATAGCAGTGGGTCAGCTAGCTATGATGCTCTCTTAGGGGGGGAAAAAAAAAAATTGTAAAAAGTCTTCTTTTAATCATGAAGAAACAAAATTGCCTCCCCACAACCATTCTGAACTTTTTTTCCTATCCCTTCATCCATATACCAGTCTGTCTGCTCACCTATTATAAGATGGCCAGACCTTAGTCTGATATGGAGGATTTTTCTGCTTAAAAATACCCAGAGTTGTTAGCATTTCTCTTCTCCTCCTAGCAATCAAGCATCCCACTGGATCGAGTCCAGATCAGGGAACTAGTGTGCAAGCTAGACCAGAACTGGACTGGGTTTGTGGACTACAGGTGAGTGAGTGACTCTGTTTACTGTCCTGGCTTGTCTTTCTTTTATTAACTTGTCTCTACACAAAAGAAACATAACCTCATTCAACTTAGCAGATGAAGTGACCTATGTTTTTGGCCAGTCCATTACGCAGCTAAGTAAAAAGTAAAACACCTCGTATTCTTGGAAGCTCTGTAGAGTCCAACTAATAGTCAGTTTTGTTGTTCTGTTCTGTTCTGTTCACTTGCTGTGAAGATGCAGGGATCTCAGAGCTGAATTGCATTTTCATTCATTCTCATAAGCCTGTGTGAAAAACATCAGCTCAACATTGTCTTTCCTGTGAAGCCAGAGTAAGATTTGCAAAGACAGCGTATCTGTGCCTTCAGACCTTTTCTTCCATCCTCAGGGAGTCTCCTCTTTTCCCTTCACTCTGATCCTTCTTCTTCGGAGACCTGGTTTTCCCTGGAAACTTGCCTTCAAACCATGGAATTTTTTGTTCTCTTGAAAGTGTCTCTTCCTTAGTGCCTGTAGCAATCATGTCCAAGTTCTGAGAGCCTGAGCAGTCAGCAGCAAACTCCTCAGAGGTTGTCAGTTGCTGCAGGCTAAAGCGCTTGTCATTGGACCCAAAATTCCCCCTAGATTTTCAGTCACTTCTGACATGTGACTCATCAGCTGAAAGCCCTTTTAATCATGCCCAAATATTCCCATGTCTCAGCACACGCTCAAGGTCTTAAATATATGCTTCAGTCCAGTTTTGAGGCTAGAAGCAATGAGTTGGTTTTGCAAATCTCTTCCCCACTTAGCCTCCTAATGTTTTCAAAGAGAAGCAAATTGTTTTGTGAGGTCTGGACTTTATTCCTTTGCATACAGTGGTGCTGTACTAAAAGAATCCATGCTCAGATCAGAAGTTCCCAAGTACTTTAGGGGCAAATTATGGAACTGTGCTTAAGTATTAGGAACTGTTGAAACCTAATGGCCAACAGAGACTTCATTTGGTGCCATAAATGCAGGTAAGTTGATATGCAGGGGGAAATAAAGAGATATCTACTCCTTATCTAGCTTCTTAACATGTTTTAGCACTGCAGCACGTATGATAGTGGTAATATTCACCTTGTGACAAGAGTCAGAACAGCTGTGACCTTTGCTGTCTTTACTGTTCTCACCTTGGGCTGTTCCCTGAATGTTCTCTCAGTAGCTTTATGATACTTCACTATAGATTAATACTAGCTCACCTCTTTCTTTTCAATCAGTCACTTAAAAGAGCAGAAGCTGTCACAGAAGCCTGTGGAAGGAGAAAGCAAGAAGGTAGAGAAGGAAGAGCCAAAAAAAATGAAGCAAGGCAGGTTGGACAGTGAAACTTTGTATGAGAAACACTGGAAGAAAGCTCAGAGTGGCCCTGGTCTTGGAGAAGCCCAACAGTAGGCTGCTCTGTTAGTCTAAGTTATTGAACATAGAAAATAAAGTTGATGTTCTACTACACAGCAGATCCCTATACAGTCTGGTCCTTCTGTCCAAGGAAAGATTGGTCCTTTGGACCTGGTTACCAAATCTCTTTTGCTCTGCGTGCCAACAATACTGAACTTACTTGCAAAGATGTAGACAGAAGAAGGAACGGGGAAAGTAAGACACTCATATATTGTTATTGTCCCCTTTCTAAGGAAGAGCACAGGGATAAAAACTGAAGCCCTGCAGACAACCCCCACCAGACATAGGGAGTTCTGACAGGGACTTTTTCAAATGGAGAAAATATAAATGCATTAGAAACTACAGCTCACGTTGCTTAAAAAGTTATGGATAATACAAATGTTATTTAATATCTCCATGGGAAATAATATGCTAGAAGGATGGAAGCCATAACAGCTTTTAAATTACTTAGGCACTGCTTTTTAAAAACAAACAGTACAAAAATATTACAACTGCTAAGAAGGAATGAAATCCTTCTATATATTAATATTTATAAATAAGTATTATTTAGAAAATGTAAATATGTACAGATGAGCAGATCCACAGGAAGTACATTTTGCCATGTGAGCAACTGCCAAGATGGCAAGAACCCTGGAGAACTGGGGAACGTGGGACACTTGGGAAAGATGAGCCTTCATTGGAAAGGAAAAGAAGCAGCTACTTATCGTCTAGTAAGGCCGTGTTTCCCAGCAGAATTCCCACATGGCTTTGAATTAGCCATGTAGCTAATTCATTAGGTAGTTTCAGTGCCTCAACACTGGTCAACATCACTGTTGACATGATGGTACTGATATGACTGCTCAGTAGTCTTCAGTTGCCTTTAACTAATGATGCTACTAAGTCTGTGTCCTCTGGTGCCTGTGAGTGTTCCAGAATGTATTGGTTTGAGTCTAGTTTCTCAGGTGAAACCAATACAACAATAGTAGGATGCCTTCCCCTCTCCCCCACCCGCTTTTTGGAAAGGGGGAAAGAATGGAGGAGACAGGAGGGGTAAAACCACCCAAAGAACAGTCTGGCTACAATTTGGAAGGTAAACGAAAATTTTAACAACAAATAAAAGGTATTTAAGGTAAGGGAGTTACAAATAGGTATAGGGAAGGGAAAACAAGATACAAAATATATATACAACCAGATGGATGGTAGTGGATTGAAGAGATGTCCACCATGTGGTAGAGACTGGCCACATGGTAAGATAGCAGAACAGGGACGAGGATGGTGTCAGGCACACAGTCCACGAAGAGAGAGAGAGAGAGAGAGCAACAGGAAGTTCCTCTGTTTATGTAGTGGGTCCAGACAGGAAGTGGGAGTCGGCTAAACACTACACCTAGGGTCAAGCAGACCTGGGGTCAAGTTCTGACCACTGCCTCCACCCAGACGGGTTAACCCTTTACACAGAATTTACATGTGATTGCAATCAATGTCCCTGTCACACATGGAATATGTGAGGTTTGAGATGAAGAATCACAGGCAGCTGCAGCAGGCAGCATTTGAGATATTGGGTACTCCCGCACACGCAGGCATATAATACTGTAGGGGTTTCTCTTTCCTGTTCCTTTCCTGATCATTCCTAAATGTCATTAGCATTTCCAGACTGTTCCTAAACACTGAGGCATGCTTTCACAAAGGTGCACACCAAACCTGTGGATCATTGATCAACTCTCTATCCTTTACTGGCAACACCAAGCTAAACTATCTACGTTTCTCTCCTTGCCTCAAACCGAAGAAATTGAATTTTCAGTTGTTTTTTCGGCTTAAGAGGAATACAATGTAAATAGGCTGAGAATTAAGGCTGGGGAGCTGGGAACACCTAATAGTTTTATATTTGCACACTAGAAGAGTAGTGCGGGGGGGCTTGGCGTAGAATCATAGAATGGCAAGGTTGGAAGGGGGGACCTCAAAGATCATCTAGTTCCAACCCCCTGCCATAGGCAGGGACACCTCCCACTAGAACAGGTCGCTCAAGGCCTCCTCCAACCTGGCCTTGAACACCTCCAGGGAGGCAGGAGCCACAACCTCCCTGGGCAACCTGTGCCAGTGTCTCACCACTCTCACTGCAAACAACTTCCTCCTAACATCCAGTCTAAATCTTCCCTCTGCCAGTTTAAACCCAAAGTTTGCCCCTTGTCCTGTCATTCCAAGACCTTGTCAACAGTCCCTCCCCAGCCTTCCTGTTGTCCCCCTTCAGATACTGGAAGGCTCTGAAGGACAATATTCTGGAAATATCATGGAGGACAATATCCTGGCAAGATTTTCTATTGTATGATCACTTACCCCAAATGCAAACTTAGACCACCAGGAAATGCACATAGTCAGGTTTCTTGGAAGGAGGATCCTGTGAATAAGGTTATATGGCAGGACACTATTTCCTTGTTCTTCCAGGAGATGATAAGATACACTCTTCCTGTGAAGCTGTGAAAGCTAGCATACTTGTCTTTTAAGAGATGCATAGCTAATAGCATGTTAGTGGATCAACTACAGTCCTCACGGAGTATCTGAAACAGAGGAGGCTACCAGAGCAATCTCTCCAGCCTGTGGTGTGTGTGAAAGAAAGAGTGACAAGGGATGAACTATGAGTTGACTGCATTCTTCTAGCAGGCCAAATTCAGAATTCAGTCCTTTGGTTGATCTCTCTGAATTACAAAACTATGCAATAGAGGAGGAGTCACCCAGATAAGAATAGATCAACTGTAATGTAGGTTTTTCAAGAAGTGAGGTGCCCATTATCATCTTGACCTTTTGAGCGTCTTGTAAAAAACATTAGCATCGGTCAGGTGACCTGAATCTGCTGTCTCATGATGAGGAAATGAAATTTTGCCCTTGTAAACCTTCACTCCATTGTCTCTTCAGATTCTGTAACATTGCTGTGACAGATCCAGGTGAGGTTTTCCTCATGGACACAGGGCTTAAGCACCTCAGTTGCATGGAAAAATAGATACATTGTGTGTGGCATGTTCCCAGTCCCATGATGTTTCATTTTGTGCATGGCTGCAGGATGCCCCTTTGCATAAGGGATTTGTCCACTGATATATACTGAATGCCTTTTGATATACTCATTCTATGGATAGGAGGCTACTGGAACAAAGAACTATTGATGTAAGTTTAAAAGATGAAGACTAGTATCAGTGTACACATTTCAGCAGCCCATGAGATTTCTCCTTTGAAAGTAAAGCCAAAAACCTTTAGGCCAGTTCAGCTAGACAGATCAAAGATCTTCCGTGTGAACAAGCTGAGATAGGCTGGCATAGAACATTAGTCTTTATACTCACTCTCAGACTGTCAGAGATTCTGACGAGTGGTGTCTCTTTTAATGCAATGATATGGTACCCTAAGTGTTGCAGTGGTGCCTAGGAAATCAGTCTCAGTTGGGTCTCATTTTGCCGGATGAGATCCACAACAAAAAAAAATTTCCCTTGCAAAAGATCCAAGGGATCATCTAAACACCAAGTACTCTGCATGTCGTGTTTTCAAAACTTGTTACTTACACAGTGTTATTTTCTTTTTAATATTGA
The DNA here is from genome assembly GCA_013399775.1 of Semnornis frantzii. Lineage (NCBI taxonomy): Eukaryota > Metazoa > Chordata > Aves > Piciformes > Ramphastidae > Semnornis > Semnornis frantzii. The sequence goes on along the minus strand of VWYK01060825.1, from coordinate 2,340 downwards.
AGAGATCTGACAATGTCACTCAGCTGTGTCACTCTCACAAGTCATGGAAGATACAGAGATTATGTTTAGCCAGCTTTCTGCACTGTCTAATTTTGTGCTGGCAGGCTGAGCTCCAGAAGTATGTTAGATGAGTCTCAGAGCTGCCTTAATTTATGCTGGCCAAAGCTTTTCCTTCTGCGCCATTTCACAGGTGCAGAATCAGCAAAGCAATTCATGTTCCACTCCCCAACTGCTCCTGCTCAGTATCTATCACAGTTATCCCTGAGTTCCCAGCAAGGGGGAAATGCTGCCACTAATCCTAAAAAAACCTTTATTGATCTCATAGCGCTCAGAGAGACTCTGCAACAATACAAACTGCAACTACATCCCTCCACCACACTGCTTGCATGTTCACTAGCTCTCCTAGGACAGAAAGTTACACCTAGTTCCTTCCCAGAGATTCAATCTCTTTTGATTTTGTATTTGGCAAAAGCAGATAGTTTTTACTTATCATGACCTTCTAGAATGGAAGATTTGGCTCAAGCTCTCCAGCTGTAAGAGCTGAATCTCCCTGTAGGCTTTTTCTGGTGTAAAGGTACAATCTAGATGCCACATCACTGTTGAGCCTGGAGTTTAAATGGACACCTGCCGCAGGCCAGTACCCATCTGATTATGTTGTTTTCTTACAGAAGATTTTTGATGGCTGTAGCTAATCTAGAATCTTCAGGGTGATAATTGGACAAATCAGTTTAGCAAGGCAGCCCATTCTGTGCAAAGCTAAGCGGAATAGTAATGCGTGACTAACACACAACAGCAGCTTGCATCAGATCAAGATTTATGTGTAGCATAGGCAACACAAACCCTGGACACTGTGGGAAGACAAAAATATTTAACAGTTATAGACATACTACTCCAAAGTGCACCCTTTTCTGCACAGCAATCACAGTGCTGTAGTGACAGCGAAGCACGACTTTCACTGTCTGCCATTAGATACCCTGAGATCTCATTGTCCTCTCTTTCATTTTTTCCAGTCTGGAAATAAGAGAGAAACTTCTTGCCCTTGATCCAGATGAACTGACTGAAGAGCATCTGCATACTGATAAACCAAGAGCCTCATTTCTGAGGAGAGATCTAGGATACTCTAAATCTTGTTCTCTGTCGGGTAGCAATAGTTGCAGGACATACTGTGTACAGTTCTGCAGCCCCCAGCTGCAGAGTGGGTCCAGAGGAGGCCATGAAGATGATCAGAGGGCTGCAGCAGCTCTGCTACGAGGACAGGCTGAGAGTGTTGGGGCTCTTCAGCCTGGAGAAGAGAAGGCTTCGAGGAGACCTTAGAGTAGCCTTCCAGGATCTGAAGGAGGCCTACAGGAAGGCTGGGGGGGGACTATTGACAAGGTCTTGCAATGACAGGACAAGGGGCAATGGGTTTAAACTGGCAGAGGGGAGATTGAAACTGGATGTTAGAAGGAAGTTCTTTGCAGTGAGAGTGGTGAGACACTGGCACAGGTTGCCCAGGGAGGTTGTGTCTGCTCCCTCCCTGGAGATGTTCAAGCCCAGGTTGGACGAGGTCTTGACTGACCTGTACTAGTGGGAGGTGTTCCTGCCTATAGCAGGAGGTTGGAACTAGATGATCTTTGAGGTCACTTCTAACTTTACCATTCCATGAAAGACTGAGATTTGATCCAATCATGACCTCCCCCAGTAAGGGAAGACTAAGCCATTTCAACTCTTTGCCAGTAGTTCATTGTCACTCCATCTTTGTGGTATGGGTATGGAACTCTGGAAATGGGTGCTGAGAAGTCTAAGCAAGGGCAGTTAGCATCAGAGGCTTATCCCTGTGGTGCAACTTCCAGCACACTGAGCAGCTCTCGCTCCGAGTCGCCATGAGGGCACTGATGTGACCACGCCCTGGCTTCTCTCAGCGTACAAGTGTTCAAGAAGCACAAGTGTCTCCGCAGCAGGACGAGCAGCAAAACACTCGCTTCTCCACCCTAGAGCTGCACCTTCGCCTGCTTTTCCTCCCTTCCCACCTAGCAGAGGGCGCTCCGCCCTCAGAAGTGGCTCCTCGGCACATTTTTCTGAGATGGAGCTTAAAACTGGAAGGAAAAAGTCCTGCACACACAGAGAACACACATACACACCCCGGGAGACAAGAGCCAAAAAAAAAAAAGGGCACACGAAGCTCAAAACAACTGCGCGAAACCCTTGCAAATCCGGCCAGGCAACGGGCGGGTGAGCCAGCCAGGGCGTGGAGGCCCCGGGCCGGCCGGGCGCAGGCAGCGCTGCAGCTCGACACGGCTGCTCCTACGCCAGGGGCACCCTCACCCTCTCTCCCTCTCCGCCTGCCTGGGATCGCCGGGC
>VWYK01060820.1:32253-51687 GCA_013399775.1 Semnornis frantzii | reverse complement strand
CCAACCTCTTAAGTTCTGTGATTTTTCAATAAACCATTTCTGGTAGATTCAGGGCATTGCTTAGTGAGTTCACAAAGAGTCAACACTGTCTGTATGCAGGGCTAAGCCCAACCAACCTCCTCCAAAACCAAACTCACCTCATCGTTCTTCAGGGCCATGAAATAATAGTGGATGTTCTTGTTCCGGGCATATTCCTTCACGCGAGCTTTGAATTCTTTGTGATCCAGAACTTCTCCACAGTACTCCAAGACAAAAGTGTTGCTGCAAGAGACAAAAAAAAAAAAAATCACTCTAATGTCCCTGCTCTCTGCAGGGGGATTGGACTAGATGACCTTTGGAGGTTCCTTCCAACCCAAACTATTCTGTGAATTCTGCTTAGCTGCCAGCAAGAAGCACCAAAGAAAAGAAAATAACCAGTGCAAAGATGGGACCTCTGAAGGCCACTCACAGCCTGGGCGTCCTGGGGGTATAGCTGTGATTATGATGTCTTCATCCCAGAGAATTCTGATTAATTTATTCAGTTCTGAGTCAATACAGCACAGCAAAAAGCCCAGAGATGAGGATAAAGCTGCCCTTGGAGCAGAGTTTATTGTGCAAAAGAATAAAACTTTGTGGGCAGTGTGGAGAGGACAATGAGAAGGTGCTGGTGGTTTTCCTCAGTTGGAATACGAAGTGTCTTGTTGGGGTAGTGATGAACTGAGGGATCGATAAAACATCCCTTTTAATCCCAGGAAATATGAGTTTAAAGCAGAGATGGAAGAGAACAATGAGTTACCCCAACACTTGGACACACACCTCATGGGTTGTGCCCTGCAGCACAGTCAGGGTTTAAACCTGCTTGCACCTTCACACAGCTTCCTTCATCACAGAATCCCAAAATCCAGCACAGCAGGGGTTGGAGGGGACCTCTGAAGATCATCCAGTCCAACGCCCTGCTAAAGCAGGGGCACCCACAGCAGCTTGCCCAGCATCACAATGCCCAGGAGGGGTTGGAATCTCTCCATACAAGGAGACTCCACAACCTCTCTGGGCAGCCTGGGACAGGGGTCCAGCACCCTCACAACAAAGAAGTTTCTCCTCCTGCTCAGGTGGAACCTCCTAGGTTCCAGTTTGTGCCCATTGCCCCTTGTCCTGACACTGGGCACCACTAACAAGAGTCTGGCCACATTCGCTTGCCCCCCCATGGTCCCTTTAGTGCTTGGTTGAGCACCAAGAAGATCCCCTCTCAGACTGCTCTTCTCCAAACTAGATACAAAAGAGAAACAGGAGGAGAAGGAGAAAGGAACAAGGAGGAGGAGAATCCAAAGCGAAAAACCAAAGCAGAGGATCCAACATGCACTCAGTGGACAACAGGCATCCTGATAACCAAGAGCGACACCTGCCAGAGGCCCAGGCAGCATGGAAAGCTGGAAGAACCTCAGCAGTTCTGTTCCCACCAGTGGCAAGTAAGACAACAGAAGCAATTCTATGATTCTATGACTGCTTCCCTCTTTGGGAAGGAGCCAAACAGCATAAGGAAGCCACTTGAAGAGCAAAGGCTTACGATGGCAGGTCCTTGGCAGCTCTCAGCCCCCAGCCTTTCTTCTCTGTGAGGATCACCTCAACATCCGCATGCTGCTTCTTCTGGAAGCGCCTGTTGGAGCAGTAGTCACCATTCGGGCACCTGGAAGAACTGAGGGAAGGGAAATGGTGGAGAAATCAATTCCCAGCAGGATAAAAGAAAGGGATTCGATGGGGAAGAGGGCCCAGGGAGCCGTCCTCCATTCAGAGCAGAACCTTCCAACGTGCTCTGCTATAAAAAGCATCACCAGCTGATGCCAAGATGCAAATGCAGAGGATTTATTTCTGGGAGAGAAAACCATTTGGAATGGAAATCCTGCTGCAATTCAGTGTCATGCAACCAAACTTGGATCAACTGGTCTCTTCTACCCTCCTTTTGATTGCTTGTTCCCCAAAGATCTTCCCTTCCCTTTGTCTATTGGGCTATGAAACCAAAGCCAAAGGTCAGAGAACTGAAGGGAACTCCTCTCTTTCCACTCCAGCTGGTGACAATCCTTGTGGCAGGAGTTGAATCACACCCAACAAGAGCCCTGTCCCCTGCCTCCTGCTCACATGGAGCAGCAGCTCCTTCTCCTCCCAGTCACTTCCAGGAAGGAAAAGGGAGACAACAGCCACAGCATGGTGAGGCTCTGGGGAGAGAAGAGAGATGCAAAAGGAGACACAAGAGGAAATGAGGACCTCAAGTGGAGCTGCAATTGCATTTCTGACTCCCCTCTACCATGCTTATGACGGACCGAAGTTAAAGCTCAGGAGCAGAAGACCCCAGGCTGCCACAGCAGCCTCTCCTCCTCCTCCTCATCCACCTCCTCCTTTTCCCTTCTCCAGTAAAACACATCTGAAGGTTTTAACAGGTGGCTGCACGGCTCTGTTGTCCTGCAGAAGACTGAACTGCTGTGGTGTAGTCTCTGAAGATCACCTCCTGGCAGCCAGTGAACAGCAGAGCATGCAGATCTCTCCTTGCCACCACCCTGGGAAGTCTGGATTATTTTAGGGGCTGCCAAATCATCTCACGGACAACAGCAGCCAGTTGTGTGGAGGTGATGAAATGCTACCTACCACTCTATCATGAGCAGGCGATTGAGGCAGTCTTCTCCACAAGCAACCTCCCCCTGAGCTCGCTCTTCTTTGGAGAGAGGAGGACACTCGCACAGCATTCGCTTAATGTCCCGGTGAGATTTGTTCTTCTTCCTGGGGAAAACACAGCAATACAGGTCAGGCGGCAGCTGCCTGGAGAAAGGACTCCCCACTGGTGACAGTGGAGGAAATTAATGTGTGCTCTAGGAACTAGACCACCTTTGGACAACTACAGCGTAGAGAGGCATGCAAGGACACTGGCTTTGGTTTGAGTAGGAGGTGACGACTTTCTGACCACAAAGAATGATTTCCCAGAGACATCCCAGGACATTTAACTGTGCTTCCTTCTCCTCAAAGTCCACATTCCAATTTGACTTTCAGTGCAGGTCCATGCATGCACCTACAGAGGAAGAACTGAAACTCCTTTGACTCGTTGTACTCAAACCTACACCTGACCAAGAGGACTTTGCAAGAATGAGAATGTAAAAATCGTGGGATTGTTTAGGATAGAGAAGACCTAGAAGATCATGGAGTCCCACCAGGAACCCAGCACTGCCAGGGAATCACTAAACCATGGCCCTCATCATCTACACAGCTCTGAAATCCCTCTAGGGATGGGGACTCCGCCACTACCCTGGGCAGCCTGGGCCAAGCCTTGACAACCCTCAAGAAGAAGAAATTTTTCCTCATGTCCAATCCCTGGGGCAACTTGAGGCCACTTCCTGTCTCTTGTATTATCACTTGTTCCTTGGCAGAAGTGTCAAACTCTCATCTGGCTCCTGCCTCCTTTCAGAGAGTTGGAGAGAGCCAGAAGGTCTCCCATCAGCCTCCCTTTTCCCCAGGCTCAAGAAACCCAGGTCCCTCAACTGCTCCTCACACCACTTTTGGTAATCCTCTATCCATATATTCCCATGATTCAGCTCTTATCACCAGGGCCTGTCTGGGCCAAATCAGGGTTTTCTTGTTAGGGAGGTGAGACCCAGAGAAGGGTTGAAGACTTAATCCAGTAGCACCTCCTCTTTGGCAGCTCTGCAAGATGTAGGGAACATGACATCATTTCCCCTCCCTCTGATACAAGCTCTCACAGAACCAAATGCAAGTTAGGCTGAGAGAGCTGGGTCTGTTGAGAAGAGATGGCTCCTGGGAGACCTTAGGGCAGCCTTCAAATACCTGAAAGGGCTACAAAAAAGCTGGGGAGGGACTTTTCACAAGAGCTTGCAGTGATAGGATGAGGAGAAATGGATTGGATTTGGAGGAGGGAAATTTAGACTGGAGATGAGGAAGAAATTCTTTACAGTGAGGGTAGAGAGACACTCCAAAGGGTTGCCCAGATAGGTCACGGATGCAGTCTCCCTGGAAGGGTTCATGGCCAGATTCGACAAGTCCTTGAGCAACTTGATCTAGTGGGAGGCGTTCCTGCCCACAACGGGGAGGGTTGGAACTGGATGGCCTTAAGGTCCCTTCCAACCCAAACCATGCTGTGAGTGCATGAAAATCCAAAACAGCTACCAGGAAGGAAAAGAGAAAAGGGTGCAAAGTACCTTTCCGTCAGGTAGACGTTCTCCTCGATCAGGTCAAAGTAACAGGGCATCTTCCCTTGCTTGGCAAACTCCTTCCAGCGCTGGGGGTCCCTGAAGTCATCCATGATGCACAAGTGACCGACCATGGAGGAGTCCTGTGGTGGCAACTCCACTTGTTCCCCTTCTACTTTCAAAACCTTCTTCTTTTCCCTCGAGTCCACATCACTCTCAGAGTCACTCTCCAGCTCAGGACGTCTTTTCTTTGGTGGGCCTCGCTCCTTCACATCGTTTTTTTCCAAAACCTTCACCTCTTCCTTTTTCTCCCCACCAGCCACTGGCTCCTTGGTGGAGTTGCTGCTGATCTCATTTGCCTGCACCGAGGCTTCTTCTTTCTGCTCAGGCACTTGGCACTTACTGGAGGGGCTGGGAAAATGAGGCTTGCACTCATCATCCCACTGGTCATCCACCTCATACTCCTCGTGATCTTCTGTTAGAGAATCTGGTACCTGCCCTTGAACTCGTTCGTAGCTGACAGCAGAAGGCCTGCTCCCAGCTCTCGTGTCCCAGTAGCCATTGCCTTGCCAGTAGCCCTGGGAAGTGCCGTAGGTTTCGGAACCCGTCTGGTAAACGTAGCCTGAGTAGACCCCAAAGCTGCTGTCTGGCTGCTGGTAGGTGCTGCTGGGCTTCTCTGTCTGGTTCAAGTCCCAGCTCACACCACTCGCTTCCTCTGCTGCTTGAAACCCATCCAGCCTGGAGAAGTCTCCATGGCCAGACTGGTTAAGGCCACCATTCCCTTGCCTGCTGTCTGGCTTGGAAGAGCTCATCTGGTGCCAGGATTTCTCAGCACTTTCCAAACTCTCTGGTAAACAAAAGGGCTGCTCAGTTGGTCTGCCAGCAGCCAGCAGCTCCTTCAGTGGGATCCTCTCATCTGGGGTGGGTTTGCCATGAGAGTCAGCTGTCAGGTCTGCCTGGCTCGTGCTGTCAACACCATCGCTCTGAGGCTGGCATGGATCCTGCCGCAGCTCCTCCGTCTCCTTCCTGCTAAGCTCGGTAGATGTTGCTGGACTCTTCTCCATCCCTCTAGGAGAACATCTGCTCTCTGCTTGTGACCCATTTTTACTTGCCAGGTTCTCTGCCCTCTCTTCATAGTAGGGTCTGCTGGGCTCGGGTCGCTCATCATCCCAGTGCTCGGAGAAGCGCCTGTTGCCCTGGCTGCTCCGTGAGGAGCCAGGGCTGCTCTCCTCCAGCACAATGGTTGAGTTCTTTGGGACCACCACAACGGACTGCAGCCGTTTCCGGGGTGCACCATCATCAGAATCAGAGTCCTCCGTGTCACTGTCATCACTGCCCCCATCGCTATTGCTCTCTCCGGTGTCAGAGTAATCGTCGCGGCCAGCAGGGACAAATTCCGCAGCGTTGCCACTGCTGTCGCACGTTGGGGCTTGAGTCAGCATCTCTGTTTCTTCTGCGGTGACGACAACATTGCAAGAAGGAAACAAGGCATCTGGAAAAGCTGAGGCCACCAAGGGCTCATCTCCCTCATCCTTCTCAGCCAACACATCAGGACATGGAATTCCCACATCACCCGGCCCAACTCCTTCGGTGGGAGCTGCGCTTTCCTCTGCAACCTCTCTGCTGCGGAGCTCCAGCGGCACTTCCGAATAGTAGGAATGTTCATCTTTGAACGACGGTTTGACTTCTGCTGAACCAAGACTGACATGTTGAGTGTCCACCTCAAGCACCTCTCTGGCTTCTGAATGCTGGAGTAGCTCCTGGCCTCCATCTGGTGGTGGCACGTCCCATTTGGAAGAGACACGTTCCTGCGTCGCAGGACACTCCAACTGGAGCCTCAGGGAAGAGTCATCTTGGGACAGATCCTGGCTTGAGCTCTCCACTGCCAGGCTCACTTCATGGCCAGGATGATCACACTCATCATCACAGGCAGATTTTGAGTTGTGATCCTCCATGCTCTCATAGTCACACGTGACAGTTTGTGGCTCAACCTGCACATCCAGAAATGCCTCAGATGTCACTTTGGAATCTGCTGGTTCCGCTTCGATTTCAACTTCTGAGTGACCCAAAGCAGGGGTGGTATCATCCATAAGGTAGCACAAAACTGGTTCTTTGGTTCTGTCACAGGGAGTCACCTCATCAGCCAGCTGCTGCGCTATGGTTTTAGCATCATCTACATTCATGATGGGCAAAAGGGTGGCTTCCTCTTGTTGCTCTGGGACAGAAGGCTCCACTTGACCAAAGCACTCGCTGGATTGGACCTGGGAATCATCCAGCTCTTGCTCTTGAGACTCAAAGGTGCTCTCGAACCCATTGGATGGCAACGCATACGATGGATCTGTCATGACAACAGGTGATTCTTGGGACTCACACAGGCTATCAGTGACATCCTCAGGTTTTGAGGCACTGGAAGATGCCAACCCATCAGCACCACCCTCCAGGGAGCCATTTAAAGTTGACTCCATGGGGAAAGATGTTCTCAACTCCTCATGGTTTACACTGAGGAAAGCTTCTTGTTCCTTAACACTGTCCTGGCCTTGGCTTGCTGTAAGTTCCTCAGGTTTTGAGCTAGCAAAAGCTGCTTTGGACTCATCTGCCTTGTGAGACGTGGGCAAATCGTTTGAGTGGGCCAAGGGAGAAAGCGACTTCCTGGTGCTGGCTGCCCTGCTCTCGGTGCTTTTTAGACAGGAGGTCTCTAAATCTAGAGAATTAGACTGCTGCTTGATCTCCTCGATCGATTCTGTACAACAGAAAGAACTCTTAAATTTATCAGGCTTTGGTGTGGGGGTCTTGGAAGGGGTGGATCTGTAGCGGGAGGAATTCACATTACTGTCGGGCTTAGGATGGGATGTCCCCTTTCGATAGCCTGGCTCGGCAAGGGGAGAGCACCTTTTGGTTACTTCACTTTCGGAAGTCCTTTTGGAATCTCTATCCGCTTTTGAAGAAGACCTTCCCCTCCTCTCCGTGTCACCATGAGACGACTCCACTTTGCTATCCCTGTCTGACTTGGAGTAGGAGTGCCTGGAGTCTCTGTAGGAGGAGGAGGAGTGGGATGACGTACGCCTCGAGTCGCTGGATCTGGAATGTGTCCTCCTGTACTCATCCTCAGAGTCCGAGCTCTCCCGGGCCCTGCTGTCGGCATAGGAACGGGAGTACCTGGACCTGTCTCTGTCCCGGTCTCTGTCTCTGTCCCGGTCTCTGTCCCTTTCCCGGTCTCTGGTCCCTTCCCTGTCCCGGTCCCTGTCCCTGTCCCTGTCCCGGTCTCTCTCTCTGTCCCGGTCCCTGTCCCTATACGGGGAGCTCCGGTGGTAGTGGCGGTCGGACTCATAGTAATGTGAGCGCTCTGACCGTGAGTAGGAAGAGCTGGGCCGGGAGCTCCTATCGGAGCGGGAGCGGGAATGGGAGCGGCTCCGTCTCCTCTCTCTGTCTGAGCGGGAGCGGGACGATGAGTAGTATGAATCCCTGTCAGACTTGGAGTAGCTCGAATACTTCTCATCCCTGTCTGACCTGGAGCGTGAGGAGGATTTCCCCCCATCATCACTTCTGAGGGACGTGGAGCCCCGTCTGGGATCTCTCTCCTTTTCCGTACTGGATATCTTCAGCTCATGCGAGCGCTGGCTGGAGGAGGTCCTCACTGAGTCTTCATCGGACTCAGAGCCTGCCAGCGTGCCATCAGACTGGGAGAACTTCCTCTTGGAGCCCTGCCTCCGGGAGCAGGACAGAGCACCCTTGGAGCTGTCAGAAACCTCATCCTCTTTCCCAATATGGGAATCTTCCTTCTGTGGACTGATTTCTGTCTGCTCAGGCATGGGTTGGGTCACATGTTCCTCTGAACAGTGTGAAACCATGTCCTGTTTGACATCCTGCTCCAAATCCTCCTTAGATACCACATGGCACGGCTCCTTCAAAGCAGAGGCTTCAGCTTCCATGGGTGGCGACAGCAACAATGTTGACACCAGCGTTACCGGCAGCTGTGGCAAGCTTGCGGTGACAGGAATTGGCATTGGCGCTGCCGGTGACACCATGGGAGGAGGGGGAGGGGGAGGGGGAGGCGGTGTTGAGGGAGAGTCTGTGGCCAATGCCACAGGCTCCGTTACCGGCGCCACAGGCGGCGGCAGCAGCGTCGCAGCTGGCGGCGGTTTCGCCGTGACGTTCAATAAATGCTTTTTGAAATGGATCTTTCCTAATTCTACCTTCGGTTTTGGAGGTGAAGACTCCTCAGCTGCACCCGTGGCATCCCCCAGCAGGTCCATCTTACTTTTGGGGTTAAAGTCAGTCTGAAGGGGTGCTGCTGGCGAGCTGGGGGTTTCATTTTGCTTCTCGCTGCCGAGAGCAGCCAGGAATCGGTTCGGTAAGGTTTTCTTGGTTAAGCTAAAGCTGAAAGAGACCTTTTGTCTTCCCTGCTCCTCAAGGTTAACCTTGGTTTTGGTGCCTTTGGGCAAAAAGCGACTGGAAGCAACACCTTTGAAGACAGGGCCTTTGATAAAGCCAGGTTTGGGCACAGTCTCGGTCTTGCCCTGTCAAAGAAAAAGAAGGTACAATTAGAGGAAGTGTTGCCCAGAGACTCTGTGGATGACCCCACCCCGGAGGTGTTGAAGGCCACACTGGATGAGGGCTTGAACAACCTGGGCTAGTGAAAGGTGTCCCTGGCCATGGCAGGGGGTTTGAATGAGGTGATCTTCAAGGTCCCTTACAGCTCAAACCAGCCTATGATGTCTGATATTCTATGAGGTCTGGCAAGACCCTGAGGAACCTGGAGTTGTTGAGCCTGGAGACAAGAAGATTGAGTGAAGATGACCTGTTTCCCTCCAACTCCCTGAAAGGAAACTGGAGCCAGGTGGGGGTTGGTCTCTTCTATCAAGGAACAAGTGACAGGACAAGAGGAAACAGCCTCAAGTTGCCCCAAGAAAGGTTTAGGATGGACATAAGGAAGAAATTCTTCCCTGAAAGGATCGTCAAGGCCTGTCCCAGCCTGCAGTGGTAGAGTCCTCATCCCTGAAGGGATTCCCAAGCCATAGAGTTGTAGTGCTGAAGGCCATGGTTTAGTAGTGACCTGGCAATGCTAGGTTAACGGTCAGACTCCATGAGCTTAAAGGTCTCCTCCAACCCAAACCCTTGTGTGACTGCATGAGAAGGATGTTCTAGTCAAGGGCCTTGAGCCCTACAAATGCATCTTGCATCGGTATCATTATATTTGGGGTGAAAAGCTCCAATGGAGATTGTTTGAGGAGGATCAAAACTCCCCCGAGCTGGGTTTTACAGCCGTTAACTGCTGCAGGAACACATCCTCTGGCAGCAACAGCAGCTGCCTGTGCCCTGCTACGAACTGTGACATGGTTTGTTATCCTTTAACTCGTGGAGAACAATACAGAGTGGTTCAGGCTGAAGTAAATCATTAAAGAGGACGTTGGTGGAATGGAATGGAAGCCCCCCCTCGGTTTGCTGCCTTGGCCATCACAGTTCAAAAACCTTTTGATAAGGTTGTATTTCAATTGTGCAAATCAGGTTACAGCCTCCACATGAGTAACCCTGGCTACTCAAGCCAGCACCATGCACACATTTTGTCTCCAGCAGTAGATGACTGGGGCAAAAAAATGGTTCCAAACCTGACAAGAACATTTCTAGATGGATGTTCTATGGGTGCCATTTCATGGAGGCTTTCAAACATCAAAAGGGTACCCAACCAGTGACATTGGTTCAAAGTACATGACCACAGGTTTGCCCAGCTCTGAAACACAGTATCTCAGCATGGTGGGGGTTGGAAGGGACCTCTGAGGATCATCCAGTCCAACTTTCCAGCTAAAGCAGGGATACCCACAGCAGCTTGCCCAGCATCACAATGTCCTGAGGAGTCTGGAAGCTCTCCACACAAGGAGACTCCACAATCTCTCTGGGCAGCCTGGGACAGAGCTGCAGCACCCTCAGCCATATTCCACTCTCCACAACTGTCTCACAACCATTTCACAACAATCTCCAGAAAGCCAGGCTTGAAAATACTACCCCTGTTTCCCAAAGAATCCCCACACCAGGAGTCATCCTAAGACTCACAGCCAAGTGTCTCTGAACTAGTTCATGGAAAAATAAAGGACAAAGTCAAGTGCCCAGCCTCACTGGCAGGAGTTTCTACATGTCTGAACCCTGCCGAGACCACTCTCCCACAGGATGTTGGGCTCAGATTCCTGAAGAACAAGAATACCTCATTTTGAGGGGTTTCTGGGTCAATTATTATCCCTATGTGACCAGAACTCAGACATTTCCACCCCAACCTTTGTCTCTGCCAGTAGACAATAGAACAGTTATTGAACAGTGTCCAGCTCTGGTGCCCCCAATACAAGAAACACATCGAACTGTTGGAGAGGGTCCAGAAGAGGCCATAAAGATGATCAGAGGGCTGGAGCATCTCTCCTGTGGGGAGAGGTTGAGGGAGCTGAGGTTGTTCAGCCTGGAGAAGAAAAGACTCCGGGGAGAACTTCTGGTGGCCGTCCAGTACCTGAAGGGGGCTACAGAAGAGCTGGGGAGGGACTTCTTATAAGGGCCTGTGGTGACAGAACAAAAGGCAATGTTTTGTAACTAGGGCAGAGTAGGTTTAGGTTGGACACTAGGAAGAAGTTCTTTACTCTGAGGGTGGTGAGACACTGGAATGAGTTTCCTGGAAAAGCTGTGGACACCTCATCCCTGGAAGTGTTCAAGATCAGGTTTGGCTGAGGCCTTAAGCAACCTGGTCTAGTGGGAGGTGTCCCTGCCCATGGCAGGGGGTTTAGAGCTAGGTGATCTCAAAGGTCCCTTCCAACTGAAGCCATTCTATGACCTATAAATAAAGAGAACAGGTTCCTATCTTCAGCCATGCCCTGATGTCTAATGGATGGGGGTCACCACAAGTCTGAATCCAAAGTCTCATCAGGGTTTGGCTTCACTTTTCCTATCAACTATCTATTAAAAAATAAGATCTGTTCTCAAAGACAGCAAATCTAAGAGTAGGCTTCCTTGCCACAGCTGTGGGGAAAGGATTTTACCTTCAGTTATGGAAACTGTGTTGATGTTTGGATCAAAATCTTTCCAACCCCAGGATATGAAATCTGAGCTCACACATGGAACAACCAGGTTTGGAAACATCCAACAGATCACCTGAAGGCAAAAAACAAGGAGCTGCCAAGTTTCCATTCTTCCCCTTTTTCATCACCTATTCAGCAGATGATCAATTTCAGAACCCTTCTAGGGATTTTTTTTTTTCCTTAAATAACACAAAGTTTAGCAAATCATGACTTAAAGAAGCTTCAAACATCCTCCACAGGGAGCTTTTGAAATGTAATAGGTAGCAATTACTGGGGAAAGCTTTCCAGCAGAGGAGTTTTGCATCCTTTGGCAGTTTAGAGAAAGGGAACATCCTCCTAAATGCAGCTGTGGGTGTTCTGCAGTCAGAAAAAGGTGCCAGGAGCTCACTCTGTACATGGAAATTCGTGATTACTTCTGTTCCTGCAGCTCTCAACTCATTGGAAACAGAAGGAAGACACACACAGGATGTTCACCAGCCCAGTCAGAGCAGATACAGCCCTACACGGTTGTAGGTCCTACCAGTATCATAGAATTGGTTTGGTTGGAAAGCCCTCTAAGATCACCAAGTCCAACCACTGGTCTAACACCACCATGGACATTAAACCATGTACCACAGTGCCATTTCTTGAGCACCTTCAGGGATGGTGAGCACACCACCTCCTTATGTAACCTATCCCAATGCAATCCAGGTGGCTGGGAGGGTCCTCATGGTTGAAAGATGGACTTGAGGATATCAAGTGTCTCCTCTAACTAAAAGGACTCTGTGATTCTATGACTCTACAGCACCAAAAATGATCACCAGCATCTGTTTCTATGGGAGAATTTTATCAGCCATTCCTGTTCCTCCAAGTTTGTCCTCCCCCCTTTAATTTGAATCACACAGCAAATTTGAAATTTTTTTTTACAGATTAATCATAGAATCATGACATGGTTTGGGTTGGAAGGGACCTTTAAAGGTCCTGCAGTCAGCAGGGACATCTGCAGCTAGAGCAGGTTCACTCAGAGCCCCAACCAGCCTGACCTGGAACAGTTCCAATAACGGGGCACCTTTCACCTCTCTAGGCAACCTGGGCCAGGGTCTCACCACTCTCAGTCTCACAGAAGGTCTCACAGAACTCTTCTGATGGTGCAGAAAGCAGCATCCACTTAAAATGAATGACACAATGCCACCACCACGCTCTGCTATCCCATTTCTATGTGCAGATGGCAGGAATGGTACTGGAAGTGGTTCCCTGCTCTCCAGGACATAACCACTGAGATAGAGGCATCCCAAGAACACAGTAGTTTGCTTTAAATGGACCCTCAGCTGCTGTCAACTCCAGAAATCTACAGGTCAAACCACCCACGTTGGGCTAAGACCTATCTGAAGAGCTTCCTGAAGGAAGGAACCAGTTTTACTCACCTCATTTTCTTCTTCTCTATTGCAACCCAGCCGAGAACACATGCAAAAGGAAAGAGAAGAAAAAGGTGTAAATATCAGGAAGAACCAAAACCCTCAACATCAGAACTCTGGAACACAAAGGGGATGGACACAGGGACACAGAGTGAGGGCAACATCAACCCCACAAGCAATCCCACTGCCAGACTTCTCCCTGCTAACAGTACCCAACACTCAAGCAGCCAGGCCAAATACCTCTGGAGGGGAGCGTGGCAGAGTTTGGAAGCTCAAAAATTTCCAACACTGAAATTTCAGAATAAGCATGGATTTGGCCAGAGCAAACCTCTTCTGAGTGAGCCAATGGGTTGGTGATATCTTCTTAGGGGCTGCAAAGCAGCCAGAACCTTACTTCAATAGACCCTGCAGGGATACGTAGATAAAGTAAGTCTCCAAACTGAGACAGAAGGACATGAAATTGGTTTCCTTTCCACTCCAGTATTTTCATGAGCAGCCTAGGAGGACTGAGAAGTATCTGCCTCTCTCAGAAGATACTTATGAAGGCCTCACAGCTATGGATCTGCAGCCCTGGCTGTTAGCCCTCACACTCAAGACTTAATTAATCAGAACTTTGCCAGCCATTCATTAATTTGGAGCACAACCTTGATCCCCACCCAACCTTCCAATTCTGAGCCAACAGCAAAGCCCAACTTCTCTGCTTCCCCAAGCTCTTCACTCTAATACAAGCAAGTAAGTTTCTCCTATGAAGAGGGAACAAGGACACAACTGCTGATGCCTCCTTCCTCATCACCTCAGGGAGTCTCAGCAAGTTTCTCAGCCCTGAAAGGGAAACTACAGATGGAAAACGTTTGGCGGTGACCAACACACCTTCACTGAGGTGGAATAGCTCATCTATCCATGCTGTTATGTCCTCCATTTGAAGCACAAAATCATCCTTCAGGGCTCTAACCTTTATCATAGAATCCCATCATGGTGATGTTTGGAAGGGACCTCTGGAGATCATCCAGTCCAACTCCCCTGCTAAAGCAGGGGCACCCACAGCAGCTTGCCCAGCATCAAAATGGCATGGAGGGGTTAGAATCTCTCCACACAAGGAGACTCCATGACCTCTTTGGGCAGCCTGGGACAGGGCTATAGTATCCTTACACCCAAGAAGTTTCTCCTCCTGGGTTCCAGTTTGCGCCCACTGCCCCTTGTGCTGACCCTGGGCAGTCTCCCTGTGTGGAGAGATTCTAACCCCTCCATGCCATTTTGATGCTGGGCAAGCTGCTGTGGGTGCCCCTGCTTTAGCAGGGAGATTGGACTGGATGATCTCCAGGTCTCTTCCAACCCCACCATTCTATGATTAAAGGGTACTTTAAGAGAAAACACCTAAGCATGAAGCAAATGTGACATGCCTGCTGATGTCCCACCACGCTAGGAGATCCCTCAGACAGCTTAACCTCAATCCAGAAGGGAGCTGCCTTAGGTTCTGGATCCCACCTCCATTCCCAGCCTCCCTCTTCGCCCCAGATCCAAACAATAAAAATAGATTTCCCAGATTAGTGAGCATGTTGCTGTTCCCTCTAAACCTCCCCTGCCAAATTCCACCCACGCCAAGTCTGGAGTTACATAAAATCTTCATGTCCCAAGGCTCAGCAAGGAGCTGGCACCAGCACACCAGAGTGCAGATGAACTGGGATTCATCCCAACATACATCCCGCAGCTTTTCCAGCAGGATTCCAGAGGTTTGGAGTGATCTTAATCTGTTTCCCTCCAGCTGCAGGTATGGAATAGTGATTATAACTGGCATTGCAAGTGAGTAGAGCGTGGCTCATTTCTGTGAGTGCCAAGAGATTGGGGTTGAAAACAGGCGAACTAAAACTGAAAGCGAAGATGAAGATGCCTACAGTTGGGGCATAGAAACCCCAAGCAGGGAACTGCAGCATCTTCTTCTTCTCTACAGCAGCCCCAAAAAATACATATTTCAAGGCAAAGACCTCAGGTTGCCCCTAAAACAAAACCATCCTGGTGATCTAAAGCTGGCAGGAGTGGCTGATGCCCCATCAGGCTCTGCTGCCATTCAGCCGCACTTGGCCAGGTTGCAGAGCTGGGGAAGCGGAATCTCATGAAGTACAAACAGGGCAAGTGTAGGGTACTGCACTCCTGCCCCAGTGCTGGTGAGAAGGTGATCTGCTGGAAAGTAGCTCCAAGGAAAAGGACCTGGAAGTGCTGGTGGACAACAAGTTGCCCACGAGCCAGCAAGAGCCAGCAATGTGCCCTTGTGGCCAGGAATGCCAATGGTCTTTTGCAGGGCAGGAAGGTCAAGCAGGTCAAGCAAGGTTCTGCCTCGCTTCTACTCTGTCATACTCAGGCCACATCTGGTCTACTGGGTCCAGTCTGGGCTCCCCAGTTCAAGAGAGACAGAGAACTACTGGAGAGAGTCCGGTGGTGGCTGGGAAGGTGCTGAGGGGCCTGGAGCATCTCTGGAAGGAGGAAAGCCCAAGAGGCCTGGGGCTGTGGAGCCTGGAGAAGAGCAGACCCAGAGGGGAGCTAATCAACGCTCAGCAAGAACAAAAGGGACCACAGGGGAAAAGAGGCTGGGGCCAGACTCTTGGCAGTGGTGCCCAGTGCCAGGACAAGGGGCAATGGGCACAAACTGGAAGCCAGGAGGTTTCACCTGAACAGGAGGAGAAGCTTCTCTGGTGTGAGGGTGCCAGAGCCCTGTCCCAGGCTGCCCAAAGAGGTTGTGGAATCTCTTTGTGTGGAGAGATTCCAACTCCCCATGGCACTGTCATGCTAGACAAGCTGCTGTGGGTGCCCCTGCTTTAGCAGGGGGATTGGACTGGACAGGGATGATCTTCAGAGGTCCCTTCCAACCCCAACCACACTGAGATTCCAACACATCTGATTAACTAATGACAAGGATTGGTTGGGTGAGAGCAAGATGTGTCCACAAATCATAGGACCACAGACTCAATGGGTTGAGTTGGAAGGGGCTTTAAAGACCATCTAGCTCTAAATCTGTCAGGGACACCTCCTAGTAGACCAAGCTGCAAGAGGATGCAGGGCTACACCTAGCAGCAAAGGTGCAGTCCCCACACAGCACAGAGGAGTTTGTATCTGCAGGAAAAGTTTTTCTAAGGTTGTGGCCCCACATTGCTACCCCAAATCTTCCTGGTGAAACCTTCTCAGCTTTCCTGCATGTGGAAACATCTCAGGTGTGTCACAATTGTGTCGGTAAAATCCTCAGTTCCTATTTTCATTCGGGAGCTTGAGCAGCTCCAGCTTTTCACAGCTGCTTAAACAGCCTGATGAGAATGAGCCTTCTGGTGCCCTCCCTCCTTTTGAAGGAGTAATTTACCCCACCTAACTCTGAACCAGAGGTGGGCTTTGCTTATGCTAAAACAGCCACCAAAACCTCAACAGCCCTCAGGCTAATTGACAAACACTGGTCTGCATGAAGACAAAACCTGATGAGCTCCACCTCCCCAATGTCCTCTTTTCATTCTTCTATTTCATTTCTTCTTAACAGAGAAAAATCTGGAAGCCTGAAGCTCTTCTTATCTGAACATCTGCAGGACTAACAGCCCAGCAAGCCTACAAAGGCCCATTAGGAGCAGGCATGCAGCCCATTTTGATGGGGTATTGTGTAGGCATTAGCATAACTCCATCTGAAAGCCTGACCTGCCTTTCTTTCCGAGGAAAGGAATCAAAATGCAAAAGCTCAGCAGCCTGTTAAAGGAAATCCCAACCTCCAGACTGTTTAGCTCAGGCCAGGTTAGCCAGAAATGTCTTCCCAGCATGGGGATGCAGATGGGACTTCTACAGCTGCTCTCATGGATTCGCCAACACCTACCCTTCATTCACAACACCAAGGCGAAGCAAAGCAGAAAGAAAGGCAACAAATTAACAGCTCAGGTGGAAATGTGGAGCTCCGGTAAGATCCTAAAGCAAAGAAGTTAATATCTGTGCAGGTTTCACCACTGCCTGGCTGGTCATGGAGGGCTGCACCTCTGAGGTCTGTCACCATAGATCAGAGGACAATGGATGGCAAGGGACCTTTTAAGCTCATCCAATCCAACCCCCTGCAGTCAGCAGCTAGAGGAGGCTGCTCAGAGTCCCAGACAACCTGACCTGGAATGGTTCCAGGAATGGGGCATCTCTCACCTCTCTGGGCAACCTGGGACAGGGTCTCAACATCCTCATGGTACAAAAATATCATCCTTTTCTCCAGTCTGCATTTCCCTCTTTCAGTTCAAACCATCACCCTCTGTCCTGTCACAACAGGCCCTGCTCAAAAGCCTGTCCTCAGCTTTCTAACTGGCCCTGTGAAGCACTGAAAGGCCACCAGGAGGTCTCCCTGGAACCTTCTCCAGGCTGAACAAGTCCAACTCTCTCAGTCTGGCCTCACAGCAGAGGGCTTCCAGCCCTCCCACCATTTGCAGATGATGATGTCCACTCTCTGCTGTTTGTTCAGCTCCTGCCACCCTCCAAAGGCAACGATTTGGTAACACCCTTCAGGTCCTAACGTAGAGATAAAAACCAAGGTCAAAGGACCAAACTCCAACCCGGTGCTAAATTGCTGCAGAATCTTTTCCACAAAGCGTTGTGCTTTTAACACCCAAATGTGCTCCCAAAAATACTGCACCCGAATTAGATCTTGTACAACCAGGGGGAAAAAAGAAAAAAAACAAAAACACAACACAGGGAAGTTAATGGACAATCCTGCTCCTTCGCTCCCCAGAAAAAAAAAATCCATGGAGAAAGGAAAGGCTAAAGCACAGTCAGGAGTGTGTGCGTTGTTGTTGGGGGGGAACACATCACTAGCAAACATCTTATTTAAACAGAAACTTGAAGCCAAGCCAAACTCTCAAAAAATGAGGTCAAGGGAGCTGGAAATGTCTACCTGTTCCTGTAGCACACTCCTTACGTCCAGCTTTGCTATTCCCTACTTGTCCTACACCAGCATTTACTGGTTTGTACAATAGTTGCACCAGGTTAGGAGCAGGAGGTAAGGAAAGGTTTCTCCTGTGCTGAAATGTGAAAAGGAAAGGATTGAACCAGCCAGAGCTGAACATATTGAAAATAAGCATTTCTTCTTTCTTTTAGTAAAATAAGAGCTAAATGACATCCTGGATAGTATTGAGTATGGCCAAAAGGGATTTTTCCTTAGATTATGGGTTCCTAGTGTATGGAGTCACCTGTAAATACTCTCCTCCTAATACATCCCCCCTTGAAACATAGCCTATAAAGCATAAAATTCGTAAGTTTCAAGGCTCAACTGCTGTAGCTTCCACTTTAGGCCAGCCTGGAGTCCTGTTCCTCATGAGGCTGGAAGAAAAGTCCCTAAGAACAGATTCAAGAGGCATTACAACAGAATATGGGGGAGACCTTGCAGTGCTATAAATTCTCACTGGGACCATTTACACTCCTTTCTCTGCAGCTGGGGGAAATAAAAGGGAGGAAAAAAAATAATGGCACAAGCTTAAATGGTTGGGGTTTGCCAGCTGGCAAGGCTGGAGAAAGGACTTCAGCCCAAGCTTAGGATTAAACCCTGGGTCTGGTAGAGCCATCCACAGACCTTTCCTGGGTGAAGTCCACCTGAGAATGACCAAATCGTACAGAGGAGAAGAAATTGGGGGGGGAGTAGGTGGGAAATGACTATTCCTGAAAGCAATTTGCTTTTGCTGCTGCTCCTCTCACAAAACAGAGTAGGCCAGAGAAAACAGGCACTGGAAAATCCACAAGTTGAGGAGTTTTGTAGCCAGAGCTTCATTTACTAATTCTTTTGTTATCTCTGTGTTAATAATAGCAGTGGTTTAGAGAAGCTGAGAGCTTCTGCTTCAGGAAAAGAAGACCTGGTTTAAGAAGAAAAGTTTCCAGGAGTCTCCTGTTCCACTAAAAGCACCCCAGGACCCTGCTTCTTGTCCAAAACTGCTCAGGGAATTCCCAGACTCAGCACCACGCACACAGCTCCTGCTCTCCCCTCTTCTGCTCAGTGCCAGGGAAAATCTGAAGAAGGAAACAAGTTTGATACTGTGACACTGATCAACATGAGCAATGCTGTTCCCATGGCAGCTGGGAGGGGAAGGATGAGGATGCGGGGGACACACAGACTTCTTTTCTTCCTCATCCTCCTCCCAGAGCAGGGAAGGAGAGATTGCGGCAGCAGCAGCATCCTCCCGACCAACAGCAGCAGCAGCATCCTCCCGACCAACAAAACTTAGAAGGGGTCATTTTCCAGGTATTCTCTGCCTCAGCGTCACCGCCTTTGGGGTGATCAGGAACAAAAGGAAATGTTTCACACCTACCAACTGCTCTTCAACTCCCATTTTTCCTCCCTGAGCAATTAACTCCTAAAACAATGAAACACCCCTGAGTGTCCTTCCAGCTAGGGCTGTTTTCCCTAGGGAAGGATGAGATTGGACCCACCCCAAAACCACCACTAAAACCTTCCCAAACAGCATTAAAGCCCAAAAGCCACCATCAATACCCCCAAAAAACCCCTACTTTAACCCCTCTCCCTCCAAAAAAGCACTAAAGACACAAAACCCACCATTAACCTCCCCCGAAAAACGCAGTAACCTCCCTCCCACATTAATACCCCCCAAAACTACCAATAACCTCCCAAAAAACAGTATTAAGATAAAAAGACCAAAAAATCTACCATTAAAACTCAACAAAATCCACCACTAAAACCCAGAGCCCCCACTATTTAGACCCCCAAAAATCCACCTTTAAAACCCTCCCCAAAAATCTGCTATTAAACCCTCTCATAAAACCTATCACTAACTCCCCCAAAAAATCCACCACTAAACCCCCCCCAAAACACCACTA
>VWYK01060820.1:6714-23830 GCA_013399775.1 Semnornis frantzii | reverse complement strand
CCCGCTCCGATCCGCTCCCCCCGGGCCGGGCGGCGGCAGCGCCAGGGAAGGGCCGGGAGCTCACCGGCGGCCACGCTGGGATCAGCCGCGGTGCCCTTGGGACCACGCTCATCGGGATCACCCCCCAGAATCGCTCCCAGGATCAGCGGGACCGCACCGTGAAGTCCGAGACCTCGCGGAGTCCGCTCTGGGACGCTGGGATCTGTGATGGGACTGCTGGGATCTCACCGAGATCACCCCGGGGATAACCCGCACCACCGCAGACATTGTTATCAATCATGGGACTACCGGGAACTCACCGGGATCACTCTGGAATCACCCTCGACATTACCCCCGGCATCACTGGGGCCACACCAGCCCAGAACACCACCCCAGAACACCAGCAGCTCTGGGATCAGCACTCTCTGATCACCCTCGGGATCACCAACACCTCTAGCATCGCCAGATCACCCCCAGGATGACATTCTGCCAGGATGCTGACACCACAGGACACCAACCCCTCTGAGATTCCTGGCACCCACGGATCATTCACAGGTCACTGGCAACCTGGGACAATGCTGGGATCTCCTCCAGGATCACATGCAGGACAACCCTGGGATCGCCACCCCAGGGCAGTGCCTGTCGCCAGGTTAGGTGACATTTCAGACAGAAATGCCACAAGAGCTCTAAAACCTGCTCCTGGCCTTCAGGAGTTATTTTATTTCACCTTGAGCTTCCCAAACCCCAGGAGATCTCCTCAGTTGAACTTGTGCTGGAGCACCACAGGACACCCAACTGTTTTTATGGTGCTGGGGTGGGAGCCTCAAAACCACCTTTTCCACATCCAAAATTGATCTTTCTTCCTTCTTTTTCTTTTTCTTTTTTTTTTTTTTTTTGTGCCAAGATTTGGGACCAGAGTGTGGGCAGCACTGGCTCAAGGACTTACAGGGATGGAGTAGGTGGCACTGAGGAGCACCCAGGCAGACACTTTTCTAGGTGACCCTGCCTTGGCAGGGGGGTTGGACTTGATCTCCAGGGATCCCTTCCAGCCCCTACCATTCTATGATAGTTCTCCAGCTCATCCAGATCCCTCTGGATGGATTCCGTCCCTCAGGCAATGTCAATGCACCACTCAGCTTGGTGTCATCTGCAGCTCTGCTCAATCCCACTGTCTGTATGCTTGATGAAGACAGCAAGTACCACTGGTGTGGCCCACTGAGGGACACTTCTCACCCATCTCCATCTGGACCTCAAGCCACTGACCACTGCCCTCAAGATGTGACCACCCAACCACCAAACAGTCAAACCCATCCCTCCAATTTAGAGAGAAGGTTGTTGTGGGACCATGTCAAAGGCTTCAGAGAAGTCCAGACAGACAGCACCCATCACTCCTCCCTTCTCCACTGGTACGGTCATTCCATCCAGAGTGTCACAAAGATGTGACTTGATGCTCCATGAGGAACAAGCCCAGGAGCCTTTGGGTGAGAGGGAGGGAGGCAGAAGCAGCCCAGGTTGCCCACAGGACCCCTTCCTGTCATCTAGAGATGGTCAGAAGAAGAGGCATTGCTCTCTGCACTCCTTGGCCTTCTGTGGGTCCATACAGCAGCCTGGATAGCCAACATCTGTCACTCCAGCTACACAAATGTTGGGTGGGTTTGTTTCTCCTACTGTTTATTTTTGATGCATCTATGGTGGACATGACCAGGAGGCACTTTCTGAGTGCTGGGTTCCAAGCTGAGCCACAGTCTTCTACACAATGTGCAGGAAGGAGAGGAGTTTGCTCTTCCCAGCAGCTCTGATGAGTGCAGGTCTCCTCTGCATCTGCTCAAGGCCCAGCGTTCAGGTGTAGATGTGCTGGCAAAAAGGAGCATGAACTTCAGCTTGGTTTCAGGGCAGAATTCCCACCTGCAAAAAGCTTTTTCCTGAAAAACCCAACACCTTCCCAAGTGGTGCTGTCTCACACCTTAAACCAAGACATCCCCCAAGGATGGAAGGCTGGAAGAGATCTTTAAGATCATGGAGTCCAACCATGTCTCCACAGCTTTGAAACCCCTCCAGGGATGGAGAATCCACCAGTACGCTGGGAAGCCTGAGACAGGCCTTGGCAACTCTCAAGGAGAACCTAAACCTCCCTTGGTGCAGCTTGAAGCCATTTCCTCTCATCCTGTTTCTTGTTCCTTGGGAGAAGAGAGCAACCCCCACCTGGCTCCAGCCTACTTTCAAGGAGCTGCAGAGAGCCACAAGGTCTCCTTTTCTCCAGGCTCAACAACCCCAGGTCCACAGGATCCCAGCAGATTCAAAGGAGGGCCCAAGAAGCTGTTAGAGATTCTCCTCCTGAACACTGCAAGCCTGATTATGGAGAGGTTTCCTTTAATGGCCAACCCTGTCCCTTGTAAACCCTCGATCTTTCTGAAGTCCTGCTAAGCTGAGGGTGGTATCTTATGGTGAGCCCTTACCAGGAGGGAACTAGAAGTGAGGAAGCCCCGAGCTTGTTTTTTAGCAGAAGACCAGCACAGGATGGAGCCTTTCCACCAAAGAACATCTCAAAGAGCTCAGTTGTTCTACAGAATCAAACCAGAGTCCTTCAAAAGGACAGAATGGAAGAGTTCTGGAAGTGTTCTACAGCCTACCCAGCAGTGCGGTGCAGAATCTCTCTCCTCCCAAGGTGCATTGGCAGAGCTAAGCGGAACTGTGTCGAGCCAAGATTAGCTTCTGCTCTGCCTTCATCTTCGCCTTGTAGAAGGAGACTGAAGCTGGCCAGGCTGGCAGCATCATTTCCTGCAGCCTGTCCTGCTCATCTTCCTCCTGTCAGGAGAAAGACAGAGCTCACTTCATGTGAGCAACACACATCTGGAGATGTGGAGGCCACAGAATCATAGAATTGGTTTAGTTGGACAGACCTTTAAGATGATCCAGTCCAACCATCCAGTCTAACTCCACCAAGCCCGGTGCTGCACCATGTCCCTCAACACCACACCACATCTCTGCCTCTTTGAAACACCTCCAGGGACGGAGATTCAACCATCTCCCTGAGTGGCCTGCGCCAGTGGTTGGGAACCCTTTCAGGGAAGAATTTTCTTCTAATATCCAACCTAAACCTCCCTCAGGGAAACTTGAGATACCAGCTTGTGTAGAATGTTTTTGTGCCAACTCTGGGGTCCTTCCAAACATGCATGGATGGGCTCCTGTGTGACCTCTTCTAAGTGACCCTGCCTTAGCAGGGGAGTTGGACTCAATGATCTCCAGCAGTCCCTTCCAGCCCCTACTATTCTGTGATTCCGTCATATGAGGACAGCTCTAAGAGATTCTTAGTCACCTCCTGGAGGAGCTTTCTGAGTAGACTGGAGAAGTTGACAGTAAAGTTCTGGTGGGACAAAAGGCAAGAAGCCACCCTGGAGAAATGATGGGTTGGAACATGAAATGAGGAGGCAATCTGGGGCAAGAAAAATGGGTCTAAGGAGGAAACAAACTTTCAGAGAAGAATTAGGTGGTTGCTTCCTAGACCAGTATGGGTCTGTGACACTGACACTGCCCAGTAAAAGGAAGCACCCAGCACTGAGCATCATCACCAGGGACACTCTTTGTCCTCCACCTGAAGATCTCTGCCTGTAACCCTAAGAGAGCTACAAAGCATTGCTCAAAGGCCTGTCTTATTCAGCTGTGGGGCCATAACTGGTGTGTGATGACAGCAGATCTAGGGCTGGAAACCAGTCAGGGAGCTTCTCTGAGGGCACTACCTGAGGAACTTAGGGTGCTAAAAGTGATGGATTTCCTCTTTGCCTCAGAAGAATGGGGTTGGCATCTCCTCCTCCTCTTCCACTGGCTTTGTGGTGCCCTCATCACCATGCCACGTGCAGGAGGACAAGAAGCAGAGCTGCCCAAGACAACTCACCAGGCACATGACTCTGTTGATGGGAATCATTCCAGGTCTGGTGTGGCCACCAGGCTTCAGAGCTTCCTGCAAATCCTTGGGGATCAAGGACGACTCACTGTACCTGATATCAAACTCTGCAGAGCAAAGCAGAGGACAATAAACAGGGTTGTAATGATCCAAGAGATATGGAGGGATTGATTCTGGCTACCAGCCCGCAGATCAGATGGGACCTTGGTGTTCCTAAAGCCTCAGATGGGACCTCAGTGCTCTTGAACTCTGAGAAAGGATCTCAGAAATCATAGAATGATGGAATAGTTTGGGTTGGAAGGGACTTTTACAGGTCATCTGGTCCAACTCCCTGCACTTACCAGGGACATCTGCAGCTAGAGCGGGCTGCTCAGAGCCACAAACAACCTGACCTGGAATGGTTCCAGGCATGGGGCATCTCCCACCTCTCTGGGCAACCTGGGACAGGGTCTCAACACCCTCATGGTACAAAAATCTCTTCCTTCTCTCCAGTCTGAATCTTACTTTTTCAGTTCAAACCATCACCCCTTGTCCTGTCACAACAGACCCTGCTCAAAAGTCTGTCCCCAGCTTTCTGGTTGGCCCCTTGAAGCACTGAAAGGCCACCAGGTCTTCCTGTAGTCTTCTGCAGGCTGAACAAGTCCAAGTCTCCCAGCCTGGCCTCATGGCAGAGGGCTTTCAGCCCTCCCAGAATTGCTATGGCCTCCTCTGGCCCTGCTCCAACAGGTCCCTGTCTGTGCTGTGCTGAGGACTCCAGAGCTGGCAGGTGGGGTCTCGGCAGGGCTGCTCTCCAGCCCTTCCATCCCCAGTCTGGATTGATACCAGGGATTGCCCCAACCCATATGCAGGACCTTGGCCTTAGCCTTACTGATCCACATGAGGTTCAGGCAGTCCCACCTCTCAATTTGTCCTCTCCATGCTCTGGAGTTTCAAACTTAAGGAAATCAGCTGAAAGCCAGGACACCCAGGACACTGTCAGCTGTGCTGGGGCAGGCTCCTGCCTGTCCTGGCTGCCTGGGAGGTGGCTGGGATGCGGCAAGGGCCCTGGGCACAGTGTCCCGGGTTTGTGGCAGGTGGTTGGCCACGAGATGGCACTGCTCCTGCATCCGCCAGACATCCGAGCCTGGAGCTATCCACGTTGAGTGGGCAGCGGCTTCGGGGGTCAGGTTTCAGTTCCAAATTTAAAGCACAACAGCCGTTTTCAATCCCATCATAGCCAGCGAGAGCACACAGCAGGTGTGTGAGGCACGTCGCCTCATCGAGTGGGAGAGGCCACAGCCCCAGAGGGACCCCAGGGATAGAGCTGCTCTGTGGTGGAAGTCGTGAAAGACAACCAAGGGTAAACACAGAGCTCTGCTCCCGCTGCGCCTAACACAGCACCACTGACTTCTGACCTTGGTTACAGCTCTGAGATGACCTCATCACTCTGGCATGAGACATCCCAGAATCCCAGCATGGTGGGGTTGGAAAAGACCTCTGGATATCATCCAGTCCAACCCCCCTGCTAAAGCAGGGGCACCCACAGCAGCTTGTCCAGCATCACAATGCCCAGAGGGGTTTGGAATCTCTCCACACAGGGAGACTCCACAGCCTCTCTGGACAGCCTGGGACAGGACTCCAGCATCCTCATAACAAGGAAGTTTCTCCTCCTGTTCAGATGGAACGTCCTGGGTTCCAGCTTGTGCCCACTGCCTCTTGTCCTGCCACTAGGCACTACTGACAGGAGTCTGGCCCCAGCCTCTTGCCCCCAGTGGTACCTTTAGCTCTTGCTGAGCATTGAGAAGATTCTCTCTCATCAGGCTGAACAACTCCAGGTCCCTCAGCTGCTCCTCACAAGATCTGTTCTTCAGACCCTTCATCAACTTGCTTGCCCTTCTCTGACCACACTCCAGCACCTCAATATCTGCCACATCTGTGAAGTTTTTCAGTGCTGAGCAGGTGTCCAGCACCTCAGTCTATTGCAGGCCACTCGGAAGCTGACCTGAGATGAGTTTGTTCCGGCACTGGTCCAGCAGGCGCTGGTGGTACCAGATCTCTGCCTTCAGGTCCTTCAGCTTAGCATAACCAGACTGTACTCTTCCTTCAGATCTTTCAACTTCATGATGAGTAACAACTCCTCCTCATCAATTATGATCTGTCCTTCCTCATCAACATACTCTCCTGGAGGGTAGGAAAAGGAAATGAAGGTTTCTTGTGAGGGTGGAGAAGGAGAAGGAACAGTCATTAGTCCTGGAACCACACAGCAGCCACCCAGCTACACTGAGGTTAACCGCACAGCTGACATTGCCTCAGCCAAGCTCTCTACAAACACGTTGGAGTGGTGTGGGGCAGCAGACCCTGCTGAGATGTCTGTCTGGATGAAAAGGAGGGACCAGGCTGTGCAGAAGGACACCCAGGGGACAGCCCATTGAAGGGCTCCTCTGGTTCCTGCTGAAAAACTCCCTGCATAGCCATGGAAAGGGGTTGTGAGACAAAGGACTGGGCAGCCCTTTGGGGGCATCTCAGCCAGTGCTACTGCTCTGTGATAACCATTACTTGTTCTTCAAGTGGTTTCCCTCAAATCACTTGATTTGTGTGCTTTTTCAGCATCCACAATAAAGCACCAGCGGGGAGATGTCTCAATCAAGAGCAAAGGCCCCATTGCCCCTTGTGCTGTCACTGGACACCATTGACAAGAGTCTGGCCCCAGGCTCTTGCCCCCCACCCTTTAACCACTGATGTGCATTGAGAAGATCTCCTCAGGGTCTGCTCTTCTCCAGGCTCAACAGCCCCAGGGCTCTCAGCCTTTCCCCATGCTCCAGGCCCCTCAGCAGCTTTCCAGCCTCCACTGGACCCTCTCTCGCATTCCTCTGTCTCTCTTGAACTGGGGAGACCAGAACCAGTCCCAGTCCTCCAGCTGTGGCCTGACCAGGGGAGAGTAAAGATGGGGTAGAACCTCCCTTGACCTGCTGCCCACAGTCTTCTTCATGCACTCCAGGAGAACATTTGCCTTCTTGACCAGTAGGACACATTGCTGGCTCATGGGCAACTTGTCTTTCTACACAGAGCTGTTTTCCAGCAGTTCAACCCCTTCCAGAGGTCCATTCCCATGCCCACCATGCTGAGATTCAGAGGTTCCTGCACTGTGACCTGCATGTGCCAGGCTCAGCAGTCACCCCGACTGCAGCTCATCTCACTAGCATGAAGCTTGAGCAGCAGAAGTCAATGAGGCTGGAGTGTGGAGGGCTCATGTGGCAAGCCAGAGGGCCAGCACCAAGGTACTGTGGTGGTCTCACCACCAGAACTGCCTTGAAACCAGCAGCTCCTCTCTTCTGTCAGGTTCTCAGTGCTCAGGCCCCACACAGCACCTTACCCTCCTGCCACCGCTGCTGCTGCTGCACCTCCAGAGCCCTTTGGACGCACTCCATCTCCTGCTTGATGGAGCTGATCCCCTGCACCACAGCTCTGCTCCTCTTCTTCATGGCCAGGAGGGTGCTTTTGTTCTCCTTGAAGATCTGGCTGATCTCACTCCCAGCCTCCTTCTTAAACAGCTCAAATGCCACTGGCCTGTCTGGAGGGGAGCTGCAATGGAATCCAAATACAGACATGGGGAGGGTGAAGCAGGTTACCACTAAACCATGGTCCTCAGCACCACATCTCCCTGGCTTTGAAGCCCCTCCAGGCATGGGGACTGCACCACTGCCCTGGACAGCCTGGGACAGGCCTTCACAACCCTTTCCATGAAGAAATTATTCTTCATGTTTAACCTAAACCTCCCCTGGGGCAACTTTTTCCTCTTGTCCCATCACTTGTTCCCTTGGGAGAAGAGCCCAACCCCCACCTGGCTCCAACCCCCTTTCAGGTTATGCAGCTGTCTTCAAGGCAGAAGACATCTCCTTGTGTTCTGACAGTATCTAGAAACTTGTGATGTCACTGAGGAGACAGCTGCTGTGCTTTGCTTCAAGAGGAGGATTTTCAAGGTCTTGCTCTCAAGATACCTCAACTGGAGAAATTAAACTTGAAGGTCTCTTCACCAAGAATAATCTTGAACTCATGTTCCAAATCCCCTCATGTCCAACCCAAACCTCCCCTGGGGCAACCTGAGGCAGTTTCCTCTGGCAGTGCTGGTTTAACAATTGGCTTCATGGTCTTGTGCACTCTACCAACCAAAATGATTCCATGACTCTGCTCTGGAGCAGGCAGTTGAGGGGAACACAAGGTCTTCCTTCTGCAAATGGGACAAAGTCCCTTAGAGAGAAAGCTTACCTGGGCCTCTGGGGATCCTCCATTGGAGCTGCCTTGGAGTACTCTGCATCAATATCTGCTGCATCCTGGTTCTTTGCTCCCTCTTTCCCATCCATATCCTTGGTGGAAATTCCCACCTGATTTTTTGATGGAGAAGAACCATCCAGATCTTTGCCAGAAGGAGAGCTCCTGACTCCTTGCTTCCTGACAGGGGTGAGGAAAGCGGAGTAATTAATTTCCTAATTGGAAATTGGAATCAACTCCTCCTGCAGGTGCCAGCTCTGCTGATTTAAAAGCTAACAATCTGATCTGGCAGTGAAATATGTACTACAAGGAGTAAGTTCAATCTTGTTCTTACTTCCTAAACTAGAGGAACTTCCCTGCAGGTGTTGAAGGCCAGGCTGGATGAGGCCTTGAGCAACTTGCTCTAGTGGAAGGTGTCCCTGCCCATGGCAGGGCAGGGGGAACTGGATGATCTTTAAGGTCCCTTCCATCCCCTTCTATGATTCCTTGTGTTCCAAAACCACAGAGCACAGCCTAGGCTGGACTAGCTCTCTTGAGAAAGATCTCAGGGATAGCTGTCCCACCTTGGCTGGATTGAGGCATACCTGAAGACAGGATAAACCTCCTTCAGAGGAAATTAATCCCCTAGGATTTGATCTGAGACCACATCTAAATCCTGTTCCCCCTCAGCTCACCCCAACAAGTGCCAGCCTCATCTGCAGGGAATGGTGAGACTTCAAAGGGGTCCAGAAAAGTGCTTGCCAAAGGAGTCCCCTGTGTGATGCCAAAGCCTTGGTGGTTCTCCCCTCTGTCACAAGGAGTTTGGGGAAATGTCAGGGAAGAACTAAGCAGATAGTTTTCACCACCAAAGTAGGTTTAGAAGCTGCCAGCACAGGGACCTCACTTCTGTTCTCTCACTGTAAAAAATGTCTTCCTTCTACCTCATCCAAATCAGAGAATTATGGGAGGGTTTGGGTGGGAAGGGATCATTAAACCTCACCCATTCCAACCCCCTGCAGTCAGCAGGGACATCTGCAACTAGAGCAGATTGCTCAGAGCCCCAACCAACCTGACCTGGAATGGTTCCAGGCATGGGGCATCTCCCACCTCTCTGGGCAACCTGGGACAGAGTCTCAACACCCTCATGGTACAAAAATATCTTCCTTTTCTCCAGTCTGAATTTCTTTCTTTCAGTTCAAACCATCACCCCTTGTCCTGTCACAATAGGCCCTGCTCAAAAGTCTGTTCCCATCTTTCTAACTGACCCCCTGAAGCATTGAAGGACACCAGAAGGTCTCCCTGGAGCCTCTTCTGCAGGCTGAACAAGCCCAACTCTCCCAGCCTGGCCTCACAGTAGAGGGCTTCCAGCTCTCCTAGTATTGCTGTGGCCTCTGGCCCTGCTCCAACAGGTCTCCCTCTCTGCTGTGAGGACTCCAGAGCTGGCCCCATCAGGGCAGGTGGGGTCTGACCACAAAGGAGCAGCAAAAGAATCAGAGAAAAGGGAGAGCTGCCTGGCTGCTCAACTCACTTGGGCTCTTTGGGCCTCCTAGATTTCTTCTTCCCATGATGCCTGGATGTAACAAGAGCACTTGCAGTCCCAAAAGCCTGTCCATGCTCTTCCTTCACCAAACAGCCATCCTCATCAACCACACCTGCCTGCAAATAGGAAGAAATAAAAGATGGACCAGGCAGCATTAGATCTGTAGCTCTCTATTACAAAGCTACACAGCAGCTTGGTCACTTTCCTGTTCCATCTGACCTGGAAACCATTTGAGAGAGAAAATACTTCACAGATGAAAATAAACTGATCAGAGATTCTGAGTTAGAGTCCACAGCTGTGTTTAAGGTGTCCATAGCACACACTGACTTTGCTTTCCATGGGGGAAAGAGGTGAGAATTCAAAGCCTTTCTCATTTCCAAGATGAATTCATGATTCCAGGATAGATTCATCTTTCCAAGATGGATTCATGAGTCCAAGATGGATTCATCTTTCCAAGATGGATTCATTTTTCTAAGATGGCTTCATCTATCTGAGATGGATTCATGATTCCAAGATGAATTGATGATTCCAAGATGGATTCATCTTTTCTAAGATAGATTCTGGGCCAGGCCGAAGCACCAGTCCTTACCTCCCGAAGAGCAGCCACAGCAGCCAAATCATTTTTGTCTACCAGGATGTACTTGCTTCGAAATCTGGCCTCCACTTCATCCTCCTGCTGCCTAGGGGAGAAAGCAGCTTTCACTCACCCTTGTGCTCCAACACCACTTCCATGTTCAGACCTGTGACAGCTGCCAAAATCAGCCTTCCAAAGAGAACCATCTTCTGCCTCCAATCTATTCTCAAACTCTCCACCTTGCTCCTTCTATTTGGTCCCACAGCCACTGTAACCTTCACCCACCCTCCTCTCCCTGTGGTGTCCCTTTTAGGCCTCTTAGACCTGGAAGATTTCTGAAGGTTATTTTCAATCTCTGAATGGTCCAGATCAAACATGACCTCTGTTCAGCTCCACCACCTTATAGCCTCACGCTTGGCCTTATTAAACCTCATGAGATTCTCCCTCAGCCCACTTCTCCAGCCTGTCCAGGTCCCTCTGGGTGCCATCCAGTCCTTCAGGGTTATCAATCACAACACTCACCTCAGTGCTGGCTGCAGACTTGTGGAGGGTGCCTCAATCTCACTCCCAATATCACTGATGAAGATACTGAACAGCACTGGTCCCAACACAGGCCTTGAGGAACATCACTTGTCACTCATCTCCATCTGGACATTGAGCTGCTGACCACCACCCTTCAGATGCCATCAGCTGACTAATTCCATACCCACTGAACAGTCCACCCACCAAATTCATCTCCCTCCTGTTTAGAGAAAAGGATCTTGCTTTACAGTGAGGGCAGTAAGGCACTGGAACAGGCTGTCCAGAGATGTTGTGGATGCCCTCTCCCTGGAGGTGTTCAAGGCCAGGTTGGATGAGGCCTTGAGCAACCTGTTCTAGAGGGAGGTGTCCCTGCCCATTGCAAGAGGGTTGGAACTGGATGGTCTTCAAGATCCCTTCCAATCCAAACCACTCTGTGAATCTATGAGTCTGTGTTAGGGGAGGTTGTGCCCAAGGCTTTAAGCTGGTGATGTGCAAATTGAGTGATGTTACTGTGCAACCTGTTTTGGTGCCTGATGGCCCAGTCTGATGACATACCACAGATATTTGTGCCCACACAGGTGTCTTCAGGGCAGGGAGAATTTTCAACAGTGATGTTTCCATGTCACTGCCCAGCCAGCCCTCTGCTTGCCCAGCTTGCCCAGCCAGCCCTCTGCTGCAGGGGTTGGTGGGGCAGGGAGCAGGTGGGTTGCCCTAATACCCCGATTCTTCTTTGTTCTCTTCTATCTCCTGACATGGAAGCTGCTTGTCATCATTTTGGGGATTTTTTTCCAGACTCTCATTCACTTTCCCCTTTTTGGCCCAAAACATAACTTCCATCATCCTCTGAAGACACTTCCAAGTGGCCAGTTTCATGCTTCTCCTATCCCACACCACACATCAGATAATATCTCACTGGAAATAGCCACAGAGACCTTTGATCCTGCTCCATCAAACTGTTTTATGACTTCCCTCTGCTATCATCTCTAAAAAGCACATAAATCTGATATCTTTCAGAAGTTGCTATGTTGATGCCACTTCCTATCTCATCCTACAGGGTTTGGTTTTGCTTGTACTGTGCAGATAAGCTCCATGACCAGGGATTCTGAACAGTTTATGCTCAGTGATGATGCAAAGAGTGAAGTTTAACATCAAGAATCCTTGAACACGATTTAGGAGCACTGGAAGGGTAGAGGCAGTAACCTTCCTGTGCAAAGGACAGCAGAATTGGTCCAGAATTGTGTTTTCAGCACCAGGTTATTCTTTCTTCTTCCTAAGGATGTCATGGTGAGAGTGAAAAAGTTTTGTGGACTTTCTAAACCTTATTGTGAGGTGCTTCATCTTTGACAATAGAACCATGGGATGGTTTGGGTTGGCATGGAATGAGGATCTCTTACCTCAGAATCAGTTTGAACTGCTTGAACACCTCCTGGACTTGCCTGATGTTCAGGACCTGAGGAAGAGATGTGCACAGTGAAGACACAGGCAGCCATTTCCATGTGTGGTCAGCTGTACTGTTTCAAGTATCTACTGATCCTGCAGATTGACCTTATATTGACCTTATCTGGTTCTCATAAAATGTTTGGGTTGGAAGGGACCATTAAAGCTTATCCAGTTCAATCCCTCTGCAGTCAACAGGGACATCTGCAATACAGCAGGCTGCTCAGAACCCCAAACAACCTGGCCTGGAATAGTTCCAGGAATGGGGCATATCTCACCTCTCTGGGCAACCTGGGACAGGGTCTCCACACCCTCAGCATAACAAATCTCTTCCTTCTCTCCAGTCTGAATCTTACTTTTTCAGTTCAAACCATCACCCCTTGTCCTGTCACAACAGGCCCTGCTCAAAAGTCTGTCCCCAGCTTTCTGATTGTCCCCTTGAAGCACTAAAAGGCCACCAAAAGGTCTCCCTGGAGCCTTCTCTTCTCCAGGCTGAACAAGCCCAACTCTCAGCTTCCAGCCCTCTCAGCACTGCTGTGGCCACCTCTGGCCCTGCTCCAACAGGTCCCTGTCTGTGCCGTGCTGAGGACTCCAGAGCTGGCCCCAGCACTGCAGGTGAGGTCTCAGCAGAGCACAGCAGAGGAGCAGAATCCCCTCCTAGCCCCTGATGCCCACACTGCTGGGAATCAGCCCAGGACACTGCTGGGGCTGGGCTGGCAGCACTTGGGGCTGGCTCATCTCCAGCTTCTCACCCCCCAGCACCCTCAACTTCTCCACAGGGCTGCTCTCCAGTCCTTAATCCCTAGCCTGAATTTGTGCTGCCCAAGGTTCCCTAAGCACTGAACTTCTCTTACCCATGATACCAAAGCAGTGCTGTTGAGCTGTGCTGCTGTCTCTGTTCTGGAGCTGATGAGCAGAAGTGTGAACAGCCAAGTAATGGACAATATGCAGCTGAGCAGAAAGCTGCATTCAGCTCTTCCATGTTCCAAGAGACTGGACCAAGGGATGAAATGTTCTCAGCCCTCTCTCTAAGAGACGCTTTAGTGGCACAGAAGAGTGAAAATCCTTTAGTCCTCTACCTTGCTCCACACCCACCCACCACCACCTTTTTCAGGCCAGGTAAAACAACTTGATCTAATAAACCCTTCTTGTACTCCACTCCTGCTTGCTGGAAGGAGAAAGCAGGCTCTTGGAGAGAAGATAAGGATTAAAACAACAACAGACAGTGTTTCCATTCATGTTTCCTTATCTCACTGTTTGGAAAACAGACTTGCAGCAACTTCTGCAGTGTTGTCACAACAGCTTCTCTCCACAGCCACAAAACACTTGACAGTAGCTCTGAGTGTGCCTTGAAAAATTCCATTTTCCTACATTTCTGTTCCCTTTCCTCTTTGTCCCCACAGGAATATCTAAACACGTAGGAACAAGTGAGGCCATCTGCCTGGAGAGGGACTTTTCATAAAGGTGTCTAGAGACAGGACAAGGAAGAATGGCTTTAAATTGTGGGATAGTAGGGTTAGAATGGATCTCAGGAAGAAGTTCTGCAGTGTGAGGCTGGTGAGACACTAGAATAGGTTGCCCAGAGTGGTTGTGGATGCCTTCTGCCTGGAGGGGTTCAAGGCCAGGGTGGATGAGGCCTTGGGCAACCAAGTCTAGTTGAGAGGTGTCCCTGCCCATGAGAGGGGGAGTGGAGTAGATGACCTCTGAGGTCTCTTCCAACCTGAGCCATTCTGTGATTCTGTGACTTTTATTGTTTCTTTTCACAATCATTTGTGTAGTTTCAAGTTGAGAAAGCCTGCCCTGATGAAGCTGCCTCTGATGGACATATTTTGGCAGCACACCTCACAAAGATTCAGTTGAAAGACCAAAATTTGACATTAATTCTTTACAAAAGTTTCAAATTAATCCATTTAAAAGGTTTGATCTTTACAGAGTTTCAAAGGAATCCATTTTAAAGCTTTCAGGACTGAGGAAAAGTCTCCTCAAGTTTCCAAAAAACCCACAAATGGAGTGAAAAGGAGATAGCCCTTAACAAGCAAAAAAAAAATAAAGTACAATGCTGTAGAGCTTTGGGAGTTAAAGAAAAGCTCTTCAAAAGGCAGTTTGGCTGCTCCTGTCTTGGTGTAAAAAGAGGTGGACTCAGTTTTGAAGTCCTTCTCCTCTAGAAAGCAACTTACGTCGATTTCATCAATGGTTCCTTCAAGGTACTGATGGACTTGAGACTTGATCTCTGCAATTTGGCTGTCAGTCAGAAGGTCACCAAAATATGGTTTGTCTGGCAATAAAAAGAACAAAACCAAGTGAACAGCTGAGTGCCAGTGCTAAACAAAAAGCATAGTGAGTTCTGGACTGCCAAATACCTGACCCTGCTCTGTGGGGGTCAGGTATTTATCATCCCAGTCTGCAGGAAATGAGATTTGAAGGTAGTTGGAAGCAAGGAATTCCCCTTGAGGTGAACATGAGGAGGGCTTCAAAAGTCTGATAAAAACATCTCCACTGGCTGAGGATTGAAGCTACAACACAGGGAGCTTTGCTTCTGGAAGCAGAAGGAGGAATTGTGGGCCCCCCAGGTCGAGAGAGACAGGGAACTATTGGAGAGAGTCCAGGGGAGGCTGGAAAGCTGCAGAGGGGCCTGGAACATCTCTGGGAGGAAGAAAGGCTGAGAGCCCTGGGGCTGTTGAGCCTGGAGAAGAGCAGACACAGTGGGGATCTGATCAATGCTTACCAAGAGCTAAAGGTTCCAGGGGGGGCAAGAGGCTAGGGCCAGACTCTTGTCAATAGTGCCCAGTGACAGGACAAGGGCCAATGGGCACAAACTGGAACCCAGGAGGTTCCACCTGAACAGGAGAAGAAACTTCTTTGTTGAGGGTGCTGGAGCCCTGTCCCAGGCTGCCCAGAGGGGTTGTGGAGTCTCCTCTAGAGAGATCCCAAAACTCCCTGGCCGTTGTGATCCTGGGCAAGCTGCTGTGGGTGCCTCTGCAGAGGTCCCTTCCAACCTGGGATTCTCCAGCACAAACACACTGGAGCTGAGCTCACTGATCCCACTGTAAACCAAAGGTCATGTCACAGCCTTAACTAGGTCCTAAGACATCACAGCCTGTCCCTTACCAAGAAGCCCTGTATTGCCATCTCCTGCTTCAGTAGGGTGATCTCCTTCTCCAAAGCCCTCACTGTCCCCTAGCAGGAAAGCAAAAGGGAGAGTTAATAATAAAATGTTGAAGAATTGCTGGGGAGCAGCACTGCAGTGGCTGCTGGAGAACATCTTGGCTGTGTACCAGCTCCCCTGGGCTTTGAACCAGCGCACTCATTGGGTCTGGAGGGCACTTGGCCTTTGATCAGCTCCAGCAGGACAGCTTCTGGTGTGTCCTGAGTGTGCAGCCTGCAGAGTGAGCCTCCAAAGAAAGGCCACCTGGTTGTTAATATGATGCTTTCCTGCTCTGGTACTTTCCTGCAAGAGCCATAAAGTTCTGGATTATGAGATACTGTCTGGAAAGCAAAGAGGATTCCACTCTGAGCCTTCCAGAGTTTTCAGAGAGGAAGGAGTCTCCTGTGGTGTGTTTGAATTTCTTTACAACATGGACTATCCTCAAGGATTCAGTGTTTACAAGTGCTTCCAGGAAGGGATGGGCACACAAATCTCCCTGGGATTCACTGAGTTGCTTTGCAAGTGGCTGAGAGCTGCTCTTTAAGAGGCTGAGGTACCTGGGGCTTATCGATATCCAAAGGCTGGGGAGCAGGAGGATGAGCCCAGACTCTTGTCAGTAGTGCCCAGTGACAGGATAAGGGGCAAAGGGCACAAACTGGAACCCAGGAGGTTCCACTTGAACAAGAGGAGAAAATTCTTTGGTATGAGAGTGCTGGAGCCCTGCCCCAGACTGCCCAGAGAAGTTGTGGAGTCTTCTTGTGTGGAGAGATTCCAAAGCCACCTATGGTGGAGCAGCCCACAATGTAATATCTCTCATCAGGGCAATTCAAGACTCCTGTTCATGCAGCTGAAGGAGTTACCATGTGCCAGAGCAGATGTGACCAGCAGGGTGCCTGCATCCTCCAGCATTTCTAAGGTGACTAATGAAATACCACTGAAAAAGGTCAACTATGAATTCATTTAGTCAGATCTCCAAATCCAACAAGTGTCACCTTGGGAAATCATTAAACCAAGGAATTTCCCTCTGCTTTTTAAAGTCATTATGCTAAGTATTAATGAACCTGAGGCAAACTTGCCCTTTTCCCCTTCCTTCTCCACATACCTCTTGGTCATATGTCTCATTGACGACTGGCTCTGTTGTGATCCATTTCATTCTGGTGGCAAAACGCAGAGAGGACAACTGAAAAACAGGGAGTTGAGTGACTGAAGGGGGAAGCAGTGAGGGTGTTATGCCCAGAATCTAATCGAGCAGATCCCAGAACACAACAGCTGTTTAACTGCAGGGAGCAGCACAGGGTTTCTCATTCCAGCTCTCACTGTTTTTCTTCAGTGATGAGGCAGCTCCAAACGATGTCTTTGTCCTCTCTGTTCTGCCTGTGGACAGCTCTTTGTGTGCCACAGCTGCCATCCCCAGAATACTCCCATTTCTCATCAAAAAACAACACAGGCTCAACACTCCAAATCACACAGAAGCCCAGTGTGGTGGGGTTGGAAGGGACCTCTGGAGACCATCCAGCCAAACTCCCTGCTGAAACAGGGGCACCTACAACAGCTTGCCCAGCATCGCAATGGCCAGGAGGGGTTGGAACATCAATGACCTTCAATTGAGGCATCTTGAGAGCAAGGTCCTGAAAACCTTCCTCTCGATGCAAAGTACAGCAGCTGTTTCTAGATACTATCAGAAGACAAGGAGATGTCTTCTGTCTTGAGGACAACTGCATAACCTGAAAGGAGGTTGGAGCCAGGTGGGGGTTGGGCTCTTCTCCCAAGGGAACAAGTGATGGGACAAGA
>VWYK01060815.1:0-16796 GCA_013399775.1 Semnornis frantzii | reverse complement strand
AGGGTACACTTTTAAACTAAATGAAAGTAATCACTTCTTCTTGCATCTTAGAGAAGCCCTTTAAGGAGCTGCGATGATAAAAAAGGTGAATTTAACAATTCTAGGCCAAAATTTTGTGTTTCATTTAAAGCATACACCAACAAACAAATGCCATTTTAAAGCCTTTTTGATTTTTTTTAAAGCATATAATAAATCAAAGTATTCTAAGTCCTAGAATTCTTTAGCCTTCAACAATAACAATTTTTTAAAGAGAAAATAGAAAACAAAAAAAATAACTAAAACCCCTCACCCTTTTTACAAATGAACACAGAAAATGCTTTTCAGCATTCAAATTGTCAGTCCAGGATTCCTTCAGAGGGTGAATACCAACCCACATCAAGCTCAGGGAACTTCAGAGACAGATGACATTAAAAAAAAAAAAAAATAATTCTAAATACAGTCAGGAACAACTGACTTGATAATTTCTGGACTGCATTTCCGTTTTTTAAACCAAGGAATATATTCTGTTTTACAGTGTAGGATCAGAAAGCTGCTGAAGTTCTGCATTTCACCTGCATGCACTCTAGGTTTCACATGAAAAGTTTTTAGTTTTGAACTCAAGAGTATTGTGGTTGGGAAAGAAAACTCAACATTCATTAGTTTAATGACATTCTGGAGCCAAATTTACTGTCGGTTGTTACGTAATCTTCCCTTTTGATTTCCCAAGGCAAGATGACATGTGCAGCCTGCCAAAGACAAACTTTCATATTACTTAACAGCTGGAATAATGTGTATGACAAGGATTGAAGGCAAAAGAGTAAATTAGCTTTTAAATGAAAAATAATAATGGAATAAAAGTTAACCATGGCCTCTGCTCAGCAGGGAAATGTTGAGTTCTCCATGCTGAGTCACCAAAGGAAAGGTCAACAAGCAGAGAACCCACTCATCCAACTGAGCACCAAGAATTCTTGCCTTAATTACACGTGAACTGAATCAAGTTGAACAAATCTTTACAAATGAGGCTGTCTACCAAAAAAAAAAAAAAAACAACCAACAAATTGATAACCTGGTGCAAAACTAGCCCCTGGCAAAAGGTGCTCTTGACTGCTGCCTCAAGACATCGGATCAAATGTTCCCTCCTTCACTTTTCCAATAAATCTGGGAATGACAGGATGCAAAACTCTGTCAGCACACAGAAAATCTGAAATTGCTAAAAGACTGTCAGGCTCACTTGGCCAAGCTAGACAACGCTAACGAAGATTATGAATGTGGACAACTGTACTTTTAGATATCTCAGGTATAAACCTTTTAGTATTTTCCTGTTCATGATAAAGGGATCTTCAGAAAACAGCAGACCTTTAAATGAACAATCAAGAGCGACGTGTGCATTTACTGTGGCAGCGCTGTACCGAAGGCTTCTGCAAACTCTTCTGGTTACTCTGTCCCTATTGCACTCCGAGTGTCACTTCCAACTGGAAACATTTCAAAGATTGGTTGCTTAGGTTGAGAGTGACTTAAGATTAAAGCGAATAAACCCACTTAATTCTGGCTGCAATTTTTTTCAGAAGAGTGGAGACTCATTAACCAGTAGTGCAGTAATGAACATTTGCGCCGTAACTTGTTGCCTAGGCAACGAGGGACTGTATTTATCAAGCGTGAAATTAGCATTAGAAAGTAGCTCCTATGGAAGTTGAGTAGAAGCTATTGTAGCACTGTAGCTTCCCAGTGAAATTTGAACAGTGGTTGTGATGTCCTCCAAAAAGAAAAGGAACACGTGGGGGTGGGGGGATCTTTTCTCTGTTGCAGAGGTGAGTCAGCATTAGCTCCCGTTAAAGTACTTACAGTCACAGTGGTGTATATGCAGCAGGAAAAGTTAGTTAGTAATTCTATAAGAACATACCATAATTTAAATACCAATGGAGAGTTGAACTGAAGCTCTAGAGGGGAAGGGCAGGAAGAGACTCAGTTTCTGTATATTAAGACAATCTTCATACTTGCTTTATCTGCTTAATGTTCCCAAATACCTGCTCCTAGATGAAGTTTAACATGTAACTTGTTTGAAGTTGTAGCTACAGTTGGGCTAGCAGGAGAATTAAAGTGTTTTGGCTAGTGAGTGACTCCTTATTCTTCACCACCATGGAAGTTTTATGAACTTCTGCAGCAGAAGCCTTGCACTTGCACATCAGAACCATTTCTCCATCAAAACAGAAGAAATAGCTGAGCCTGCCCTGCTGAAGAATTTCATGCTTTGTCCTTGGCCCACCTCCAAAAGACTCAATGAGAAGCTCACATCAACTATAAAATGCAGGACCTCTCAATTTCATCTCATTTTCATTGAAAGTTAATGTCACATGCTTAATTCAAAAGACAGCCACAAAAAGCTCTTATCTCCTTGTAAACAGAGAACATTTTCAGAGAACATCCTTCAACTTTCCCCAAGCATTCTTGGTTTCAATGCTCTGTACCTTTCTTGATCCTAGATGACTCTGGGTCCTGGTCTTCTGTTCAGATCTGTACTGCTGCCTGTCTAAACACACAATCAGACTGCAGAAAGTCTAACAGAGTTAGTTAAGAGAGGAAAAAAAAATTGTGAATTCAAAATTTTTGTGGAATAGTTTATTTGGCCAAGCCAGACCTGCTAGCTATGCCTGATGAGATTAAAGATCGCCTCATGAATGAGATTCATTAGAACATAGTAGCTCCACTGGGAAAACTATTCCATAGCTCTATAAGCATCTTCTCACAAATAATCTGCTTGCAAAAAAACCCCACACAAACCAAAATTATGCAAAAGCCTCACGCCCTCAATGACACAAACTCCCAGCAAAACAGCACACAAGAACACAGTCTGTAAAGCTGGACAAGTAGGCTTTCAAAACACCACACAGATGTGACAATAATTTGGGAGTCTCCACACATGTAACCAGACATCATTGTGGGTGAACAGTTACACCTCTGTGGTGCTGGATGTTTCTAGATGAAAACACATTGCATTAAATTGTCCTTCCCTTCCGAGTGACCTGTTCTAGTGGGAGATGTCTCTGCCTATGTCGGGGGGTTGGAACTAGATGATCTTCAAGGTCCCTTCCAACCGAAACCATTCTATGATTCTCCTTTCAAAGTTAATATACTGTGATTGTGGACGTCTCTCTACAGTTAGGAATGAGAATCGTATGAACTGGTAGGAACAAGAATTTCACTTCTCTCCACCAGGTCTGAACTGGAGTAGCAGATAAACACCCGCATTACGTGCCTGTAGCAGTCATTTTCAGTTTCTGTAAGACATATTCTCCCAAGGTGAGGGTGAATAAAACGAAATTACACATACATGACTGAAGTTCAAGGAAAAGGGTTTGGTTGTTTGACAAAACAGGTGCTGAGTGGGACTTCTCATATATAAACCAAAAATTGAGACTGGTCCCACTAAACATTTGTCTTTCTTGCAAACAAGTATGCTCATACAGAAGTCATGTAAGTGGCATACTGACATGGATGTGAACCCAAAGAGCAGAGAGCTGAGAAAGTTATGATCCATGCTGCACCAACACAGTTGTGGTGACACAAGCAGCAAACTACAAGCAAGGTAGGTGTGTGTTCACGGCTCATTAACTCCTCTGTCGTAACTGCCTATATGGAAACTCTTACCTCCCAGAGCACACAAGCAGCCAGCTCCATTTCTGCTGAAGGGTCAAGCTCTGTTGCAATTTGCCTGCTATTCATGCACTGCGCTAGCTGCCTGTGTAGGCCAGCCACGCAGAAACAAAAGCCAATGTTGCTCTCAGCCTAACAGTTCAGGATAGTAAATACTATAATATAAACAAGATCAAAAAACTTTCATCCTGTTCAACAACAATTTGGCCTTAGTCAGAGATGTGCCAGATACTCTTTTTCTAAAGGAGGCAGGAACAAAATGAACACTTCTCCATGGGCTTTATTGTTTAAGGAAATGCCAACAAACTAAGAAGTTCCAGACAAGTTGCAGAGGTGACATGCATGAAGCAGGACACAAGAAGTGACACGACAAACTTCAGTCACAGAATTGTCAGGGTTAGAAGGGACCTCAAAGATCATCCAGTTCCGACCCTCCTGCCATGGTCAGGGACACCTCACATTAGATCAGGTGTCAAACAGCATGGGCATTTTCTGCCAGGCAGAAAGGGATCTAGGAGTACTGGTAGATAGCTGGCTGAACATGAGCCAGCAGTGTGCCCAGGAGAGGGAATGGCATCCTGGCCTGGATCAGGAACAGTGTGGCCAGCAGGACAAGGGAGGTTATTCTGCCCCTATACTCAGCACTGGTCAGGCTACACCTTGAGTACTGTGTCCAGTTCTGTGCCCTTCAATTCAAGAGAGATGTTGAGGGACTGGAACATATCCAGAGAAGGGAGATGAAGCTGGTGAGGGGCCTGGAGCACAGCTCTGTGAGGAGAGGCTGAGGGAGCTGGGGGTGACAAGAGGAGGCTCAGGGCAGACCTCATTGCTGTCTGCAACTACCTTAAAGGAGGTTGTAGCCAGGTGGGGGTCAGTTTTTTCTCCCAGGCACCCAGCAACAGAACAAGGGGACACAATCTCAAGTTGTGCCAAGGGAGGCCTAGGCTGGATATTAGGAGGAAGTTCTTCACAGAGTGATTGGCATCGGAATGGGCTGCCCAGGGAGGTGGTGGAGTCACCGTCCCTGGAGGTGTTCAAGAAAAGACTGGATAAGGCGCTTAGTGCCATGGTCTAGTTGATTGGATAGGGCTGGGTGATAGGTTGGACTAGATGGTCT
The DNA here is from genome assembly GCA_013399775.1 of Semnornis frantzii. NCBI lineage: Eukaryota > Metazoa > Chordata > Aves > Piciformes > Ramphastidae > Semnornis > Semnornis frantzii. Next base: position 12,049 of record VWYK01060815.1, on the reverse strand, counting down.
TGGAGGTCTCTTCAAACTTGGTTGATTCTATTCTATGATACATCAGAAAAGGCAGGAAGCAGCTATTACTGCTCCAGCCATGGATTTTTTTTTAATTCACGCATTTTCCTCTGGAAGGGCAGCAATAACGAGCAAAGCACCTCTCTTCTCCACCTTCACTACCATCATGGTCTTTTTTAGCAAGCACACAGCATCACTTTTAAATCTCAGTAATGGAGCATAGCCATGCCTATGGCTTCCGCTTAGCCAGAGCTGAGTGGTTTCTCTGCAAAGTTAGTTCCAAGAGGCAAGATCAAAGATCACCCAATCCAAAATCTCTTCTATCCCCAGGGCCAATAGCTGATACCCAGGGAACAAGAGCACACAGGCAGCACTCAGTAGCCTTCCCAAAGAAGCTCCTCCAGCCCTCAGCAGTTCAGTTCATAAGCTGAGGTGATATTTGGCCACAAACTAATAACCTAGCCCAAAAAATTCCTCCTATTCCTTTTTGCAGTGTACACAAGTGGTGAAAGCAAATGCAGGGTCAAAATGTAGGCTAGACACTGGCCAACACAGGGCAAATATCTCCATACAGAAGCCAGTAGTTAAACATAGTTAAAAATTTTACAAAAAATGAGAAGAAAGATTTAGGATAATTTAATTTGGTAAAAGCAATGACCACAGTAATAAAGCCTACCAAGAATCATCATGACAAATGCAAATAAGGATCATTCCAAAGATACTCCACCAGGATTTGCTTAGCAGGGCTGACATCTTCATTATTTCTCATTAAAGCACACTGGTTCACAATCTCTTTACAAAGGACTCCTTTCTCCTAACCACAGTAGTTATGCACAAGTTTTACAAGAGAAATACTCCTTAGCAATGCTGTACTGAGAAGGCTTGATTTGATTCTGAGATCCAAACCAGAATCTCATTAACTGAAAAGACAACACTAGTGAAGCATGACAGGTGTCAAACAGATTGCAGTTTTGATCATTTATTCCTCATCAACATTATCACTCTCTGAAATCAATACAACAATAATAAACACCTACTGTCTCCCGGGCTTGGGCTCCATCACATTGCGAAGAACTATTAATCTAAGTGCCTGTGACCAACAACAGTAATAAGCTTACCTTCATTTTCAGGAAACACTAAAGGGAACAAATCTAGGTTTAATTTCAAATCACAGTTGCCTATCTATATCTAGATTAGATGTGGCAGATACCTTCCACCATCAGCAGCTTTCCACCAGTTTCCTTCCTGGTGCACACATAACTATTGAACCAAACCCACTTCAAACAACCACCTTACAAGATGCCATTCAAGGAAGAGTCAGGAATTAGATGTGCTTAGATTATGATCTATCTGGAGCTGCAGCCCTGTTGGGAAGTGTGTGCTGATGAGCAGGGGGAAGGGAAGGTAGGTACAAGCACTGCCTTATGGCAGGAAGAAATGCTAGAAGCAAAGCCACCTTCCAAACATCAGGTAATTGCTTTCCTTTTTAGGTCAGAAGGCTCATCTCAGTCACACATTGTGAGCCTGCTATTTTTGTACAGACCAACCCTCACACTGAGTAAAGACAATATGTTTCCTGGGTTTTGTTTTTTCAAAAATAATCCTCAAGAAGACACTGATGCCAATTCCAACACTTAAAACCTTACACAGGTCAGACCATCTGTTTCTTAACTTGGAAGGGGAGATCGGATAAAAACATCTTCCTCTATCCTTTTACATAAATCAAAAGCAGACAGATCTTGCAATAAAAATCAAATTATCTAACACACGTCATCCCAGTTTCCTTCCATATCCCACTACAAAACATGTTTAAAGAAAGGAAATTGGCAATAATGAAAGTGCCTCAAGAATTTGCCCAACCAAGAAAATTACCGCTCAAAAGCCAACTTATGATTCATTTTTATTACCTCTACAAAATTAGTTTGTCAAGGTTGGGGGTGGTTTTTTTTTTTGGTTGGACAGGTACTGCGAGTTTTTAGTGAAAATTAAAGGCAGACCAAGTGGAAGGGAAGAAGGAACCTGCTGGTGGAAAAAAAGAAACCAAGCCTAGCACTACCAGTAACTCTCCTTGTGTCACTCAAAACCTAAGCCTAGCACAGAGTTTCTCATGGAGTGCATACAAAGCAGAAGCTGTTACCATCCTCTCTCAGACTTTCTCATGACAAAAGGACAGCTAGCTAGTAATAGTATTATTCTTCCCTAAATAGCAGTTCTTTCTGTCAGACATAACACATGCATAAAATAGCTCTTGCTTTCTCACAATTCATGACTGGAGAATTACAAAAAGGCGGTGTCCTGGTTTGAGTTGTTTGGTTGGTTTTGTGCCTTTCCTTTTCACTGATGAATCCAGTGAACAAGACCTACTCACACCACCATGGTCAGAGACCATCTCCACAGCAGAAATCCAGATATCCCTACTATCATCTCTACTAGCTCTCTAACCTGAGTCCCTGCTATCCACTCTATCTTGCCTGATCTCAACAGCCACAAGAGGAGGTTGGGAGCCTTCCAAGACCCTTGGTATATAAATCCTGTTTCTTTGAGCAGTGAGTAAGTTCATCCCATACTAAAAAGGAAAAACTAAGCTACAGTGAATTCAAAGGGAGATTTGCTGTCAACTCCAATAGGAAGATAATTTAATTTGCTTTCTTGTCAGGCACTGCTGCTTGCAGAAAATCAGGAAAATAACACTGGAAATAAAGCCAGCAGCAGTGACGTTGAGCTGGTAAGACTGTCCTGTGTAAACATGTTCTTCCCACCTCTGAAGACTCAAGTTGAGCAATTTTCAAGTGTATTTATAACCAGATCTTAGAAGCAGGGCCTTTCGAAAAATGGGCTCTCAAAGTACTTGCTTCAATCTATTCAAGCCATCATATTTAAACCAGATTACTTAGAAAGCAAATGAGCGAGCCATTTTTCCCACAGTTTCACAGGCTGCTACGCAGGAAACTCAATAGCATCTAGGAGGTTAAAAACATATTTTCCATACACTTCTCTGCAACAACAACGAGGGCAGTGCAGAGCTAACACAGGGCTGAACAGCAAAACAGTCATGTCTGCAAACATGCACATTCTTGGCTATAGCTGTTTACAGGTTTGTGATTCATAATTAATACCCCCAATGAAAACAACTACTCGTGTCTGAAAGCCCTAAAGCCACAACGAGCTAATTACTAATAAAAGCTCTACAGTCTGAGTTAAGCTGTGGGAATGTAACCAGGCACTGCAAATAGTGCAATGGTGAGCAAAGCTTAAACAGTCTGGGAACCCTGATAAACCCTCCATAGTTCTGCCTTTCCCCCTCTTCCTTTCCCCGTGAAAATAAAACACCTCACTCCCCAACACAACACATGAGAAGGAAGACAAAGAGCCCAAGCAGGGGAAAAAAAGCCAAACAAATGAAACACTCAGCACCACCATCAAAAGAAAAAAAAAACAATCAACAAAACCAAAACAAACAGAACCCCACAACACTGCAAGCCATTGTAGTGGTTGTGGGAATACCCACACCTAGGCTTCCCACCAGGACACTGGGGAGCTTCACAGAGTCACAGAGTTAACCATGTTGGAAAAGACCTCTAGGATCATTGAGTCCAACCTATCACCTAACGCCTCCTAACTAAACAAATCATGGCACTGAGTGCCTCATCCAGTCTCCTTTTAAACACCTCCAGGGACAGCAACTCCACCATCTCCCCAGGTAGCCCATTCCAATGCCAATCACTCTTTCTGTGAAGAACTTCTTCCTAACATCCAGCCTAAACCTGCCCTGGTGCAGCTTGAGGCTGTGTCCTCTTGTTCTGTCACAGGATGCATGGGAGAAGAGACCAACCCCCACCTGGCTTCAACCTCCTTTCAGGTAGCTTGGCCCCTGAGCCTCCTCTTCTCCATGTTGAACAACTCCAGCTCACTCGGCCTCTCCTCACAGGGCTGCGCTCCAGGCCCCTCACTAGCCTTGGTGCCCTTCTCTGGACATGCTCGAGCACCTCAACATCTTTAAGTTGAGTGGGTAGAACTGGACACAGTACTCAAGGCGTGGTCTAACCAGTGATGAGTACGGGGGCACAATGAGTTCCCTGGAACTGCTGGTCACACTATTCCTGATACAGGCCAGGATGCTGTTGGCCTTCTTAGCCACCTGGGCACACTGCTGGCTCATGTTCAGTCAGCTGTCAACCAAAGTGCACTTAGTGCATTCATCACTTCCAGCCACTGACAGCAGCAGCAAAAGCTGAGCAAGCACTGCTGCTATGCAGAAAGCACGTTGGACATGCTCTCGCTGTGATGCATTAGACAGGATACACCAAGATGTGCTGTGCAGAATATATACTTGACCTTAATGCTGCTTTTTCCAGGAAGAATCACAGAAGCAGAGAATGACATGTTGGAAGGGACCCCAAGGATCATCTGTCCAACCTTCCTAGGCGATAGGGTAGTTTAAATGTGAAGGGTCAGCACCCTGTCAAGCTGAGTCTTAAAACTGACCAATACAGGGGAATCCACTACTTCTCTTGGGAAATTATTCCAATATCTAATTGCTCTCATTGTAAAAAATGTTCTTCTGGATGCCAATTAGAATCTCCCCAGGAGTAACTTGTACCCATTAGCTCCTGTCTCTTCCATGTGACTCCTTGTAAAAACGGAGACTCCATTGTCCTGGTAGCCACCTTTATGTACCCAGTACATAATAGGGGTAATAAGGTCTCCCCTAATGCTTCTCTTCTCAGTGCTAGCAAACACAGCTCTTTCAGCCTTTTCTTCATATGGCAGAACCAACAAGCTGGTTTGAGAGCTACACACTGGTTGGTTGGGTTTTGGTTTGAATTCCATTTTCCAGTGGCAGAAAGTCCTTCCTGGTAGCACCAAAAGCATAACAAAGACCTCCAGACATGTTTTTCCTCTGTTTCTCTCCCACATATTAAGTTTTTTCACAGCACAAACAGATAGTAAAGTTAATTTTCCTGCAATAAAACCTTGCTCAAATGGCCTTTTAGGTTTTTAAAAAGTACCAACAGGGCTCTTAAATCAGTAACCACCTAGAACTTCACTTAATTACCTGAGACTTCTCCTTCAGGGATCTGACAGTTAGAAACTGCATTTCCCAGGTATGGAGCACAGGTTTTGTTGCTGTCTGTATATTAGTGTAGTCTACTCCTCTCCAATAAGCCAACCAGGCCTGTGGTGTGGATCGCTGGAAGCTCAGCACACATAATTGTAACATAATTAGGTTTCTAAGGATCAGTACGGATGAGTTACAATGCAATGGTTGCAGCGATTAACATCTGCTGCCTTGGTGTTACTGAAGTCAATCAAGAAAGAAAATACAACAGCATCACTTCTTTACAGCAAGGGTGACAGAGCACTGGAACTGGCTGCCCACAGAGCCTTTCAAAACCCACCTGGATATGTTCCTGTGCCAACTAGTCTACGTGATCCTGCTTTGGTAGGGAGGTTGGACTCAATCTCTGGAGGCCCATTCCAATCTCTAAAATTCTGTGATTCTGTGATCTCCTGCTTGGACTGTTACGCAATTTTGGTACCAAGCATCAAACCACCAAGGGCTGTCAGTATCAGGACATACTTCACTGAGCACACATCCAGGCAGTAGTGCTCTGCTTAACTGAGTCACCAATTACCAGTTCTGGTAGCACCGAAGTTCCCACCCATCATGAGACGGTTGTTATGCCAGATCATACCAACAGCAATTGTGTCAATACATGATGAGGCTGACTAGAGGTATTTATTCTGAAGTTTGGAACTACAAGGTCAGAACAATGGTCTATTAGCATCAACTCTCAGAGGTAATCTTTACTTCCCTGCTGCCGCATGTATAAATAACCATTGCCAAACCAGGAGGCAGTATTGCTCCTAGGAGGTCAGATCTGTACTTCCATGCCACTGCTGAGTGCTTGGTGGGTAAAGAAAAGGAGCTGGGAAATTACATCAGTTGTAATTTGTTGCAAAATTTTAACAATCCACAAGACCAAGCTGCTAAGTTTGGACATACAGCAGGGACAACAGACCAGATGCGAACAGTGAATATTCATGGAGCTACTTCTGTTTAAAAAGGCTTCTTCAGCATAGTGTAGGCTGAGTGACTGATAAATTCCCCTCTTCAGCAGAATAACCATTTCTGACATTTAAAAAGCTGATCTTGTCCAGTGAAACATTAAGACTTCCTTTCCATTTCTGTTCTTTTAATCGACAACCACTGATTCAGGAAGATGATTTTTTTTCAGATGCTTCAGAACATGGACATGTAAGAGTGTTTTGTTAGTTGGATTGTCAAAATGGCATAAGACAAGACAATCATAACAGAAAAAGTCACCACAGTAATGTCAGTTACCAGGGCCTGGTACAACAGACTATGACTGCGACCAGATGTAACTCTCTACCAGAGGAGTAATTTCTGGAAATGGAGGGAAAAGAGTAGGTGAAACCTCTTGCTGAAGACATGGCATTGCTATATTCCCTTCCGAGTAAGGTTTAACATACAAGTATCCATGCAAGCTTGCTGTTCTTTATCAAATGAAAAAACATAAAATTATCAATCCCTTTTCAGCAAACAAAGGTGTCCACAGCAGAAGACAAAGCATTTTGACACAGTACTCACACTGCTTGCATTTAGAACACTTGTGTTGGAAGTGAAACTGTTGTCCAGATGCATCAGAGGAGAGATTCATTATCATCTTTTTCTCATGCACAATCTTAAAACAAGTATTGATTTTGCCTTTAAGTCAGATAAAAATTCAGATCACCTCCAAGCTCCAAAGCAAAAGAGGCTGAAAGATCCACTCTCCTAGCTGTCAGAAATACAACCACTTTGCTACATGACATGCTTCTTTCACAGTAGATTTTCAGTCCTGTTAGAAAAGACAAGATTGACTTCTATCCAGGAAGGCATGAAATATGCCTCTTTTTTTTTTTTTTTTTTGTGAGCAGGGGTGGAGTGTGTCACTGTTTGTGTGTTTTTTTAGTTGTTGGTTGGATTTTTCTTGAGGTTTTGTTGGGTTTTTTGGGGGGTTTGGTTTGCTTTTGGTGCATCTGTGGGTTTTTTGGTTGGTTGTTTTTATTTGTTTGGTTGGGGTTTTGTTCATTTGGTTGTTTTAAATTCAGGATATAAAAAACAGGGTTAATTTGCCAGTTGCCCTACCTGAATATGACCATGGTTATGACCCCAGCCAGTCCTAAACTGACATAACTCCCTCCAAGCAATTTGAAAGAGCAGCAAACTGAGAGAAACTTCCATTATTCCAATGTGCTGAATATAGCATCATAGAATGGTAAGGTTGGAAGGGACCTCAAGGATCATCTAGTTCCAACCCCCTGCCATAGGCAAGGACACCTCCCACTAGTANNNNAGAACTGCACACAGTACTCCAGGTGGGGTCTGACGAGAGCAGTGTAAAGGGGCAGAATCCCCTCCCGTGCCCTGCTGGCCATGCTGCTCTTGATGCAGCCCAGGACTCGGTTGCTGTCTGGGTTGCATGCACACACTGCAGGTTCATGTTGAGCTTTTCATCAACCCAGACCCCAAGGTCCTTTTCCTTAGGGTTGCTCCCCAGCCATTCCCCACCCACAAGTCTTAATACATGCTTCAGCACTTCTCTCTTCCTCGATACTGACCTTCCCATTGAAGCATGAGAGCAATTTAGAACTGCTGAAGACAAGCCATTAAATCATCTGGAGAACATCCTAAAGAGTGATGTACAATGTTTCAGCCTCCCTCACCTTCCTACTCAATACAGCTTTACAGACAGTGTTTCTCACTGTGCAAGAAGGCCAGAGTAAAGGCACAAGGAAATCTTACAAGATAAAGAGAAGGAATAAATAGTTAGAAGGTCAGTTTTCCCTGCTTATACCTTATCAATAACCAAGTTGTAAGTTTAGGAGATGCACTCTTAACCTACAGAGTTGACTGCCAGACCTTTTTCATTCTGAACTCTAATGCATGATAATTACATGAACTTGTTCCTTAACATCATAGACACTATGCAGAAGTCACCACTCAAATTAAGACAGCTTTGCTTTTTCATGACCTTACAATCGCTTCTTGCTCTGCTTGCAGGATATCATGATAAGCACATGATCAATAGTATGACAAATTGGTGATGCTGCTACAGATTTGATTCTGGTCTACACAATGAAGATAACACAAATCAACAACAAAAAAAAAATCCTTCGTTACTCTTAAGTACATTCAATTCCAGTTAGAGTTTATTTTTCCTCAGCTCAGCTTCACTACTCAGCATACTTTAAAATAGTAATGCTTAGTACATTGATGAGATATTTAAAGACTCAGTGTATTTGGCAAGAAAAAAAAAAAGTTTGGACACTGCTTGGCAGAGGCCTGATTTTGAACACCCCCTACCAAAAATTAAGACATAAATTGCATGCTGTCATTTAATCCCACAAAGAAAAAAAAGTGAATCACTTCTTTGCATTAGTTTTAGGATGAAAAAGGAGTTGACTACAAAACTGAGAGCAGACAGATATTTCAGAAAACTTTAGTTTGCCTTTCATAGAAGGCAATGAAGAAGCCTACAGCACAAGAAGACCTTTATTGCTGTGGGAGGTCCAACTGGCTGTGCGAGTCTGAGGGCAGGATTAAGCCCCATCATTTCCATGGATGGGCTGATTATTTGCCCAGGTTATTCCACAACATCTCTTAAGCATATGATGGTACCCTCCTACCCTGCCCCAGAATTAGTAGATGCCTTCATCACTGCATCAACACATGCAGTTAACAGCACAAAATTTGTACATTCTCACAGTAATTTTCCACCTCCCCAATAAGTAGATGTCTTCCAAGTAATCCCCAAGCTCCTGCAGCTTGAAAGGGGGTGGAGAGAGGGAGACAATGTTCTGTCCTATATGCAGGATTAAAGGAGAATTTTCACCTGTCATATTTATTAACATTTCTAATTGGGTTTACCGAGGACATTGGCAAAGCTCCAAGACGAGCAATTGGATTAAAATTCCGAATTCCTCTGTTTTAAGTGGAATACATTTGTCATTATTTATAGCCACTATGTATCAGTTTTATCTGACGATTTATTCACATCATGTCTGAGTCACCTCTGTGGAACTCAATCAGCATTTATGTTATCAGGTTTGAATCTACAAAATAAGGAACAGATGGGTCAAAAGGGTCAGTGTTCACAAAGCAGACTGCCAAGTGGTTTGCTTTCTAGCAAAGCAACAGTTTAGTAGGTGTGACTCTTCCCTAACTTTAACCAAGGTGCCCACAATGTCACACTGTTTTACAGCTACCAGTGAATTTCTACCAACCACCAGTCAGAGAACGGATACCACAGAGGAACAGGATTCCAAGTATTTAAATGCTATCACAGAAGGGCAAGCTGCTTTCCTCACATCAGCAGCTTTTCACTCAGCTCAAAGTAATTTCTAAGCACTTCTCACATGCATCAGTTGCTGTGAAAGAGGCAAGCTGCACTCTAGGCCTTTACTTTGACACTTGGTTAAAGTCACATCACAAATTACTTGCACTGTACAGGATGCAAGAATGCAAAATGCACTTTCCCCCTCACTTAGATGCTGCAGAGGTCAGTTTTAAGGAAGCAGTGTTAACTGGTATTGTTATCACATAATTATGCATGAATACAATAACCTGAAGGTCTGGAAAAATTCCAAATACCAAGAGACAATCTTGCAAATAGGGGAAAAAGAGATGGCTATTTCCCTTGTGGCAAAAGATGCTGCAGCACCACAGCCATTTCAATGGACTGATGTATATAGTTTAAACAGAATAGGCCTGTATTGATGCCAGTTTTTGTCACCTCTGCCAACCAGAGGTTTGACCTTCTACTATTTTGCTAGACCCACAGGCTGGGGAGACATGGCACCACATGCAGGGACCACTGCTGGGAAAGGGACAGTTAAACACCAATGGCCTGGAGGAAAGGATAAAATGGTTATCCCTGACAAAAGACTTGAAATGAACTTACATCTTGTCTACATGCACGGCTTGCTTGATCTGTTTCCAAACAACGCTCATTCCAATAGAGGACAGAAGTACACTCCATGGGGCAATTTCTGCTAAGCAATCCCTAGATGGACAGCTAGGCAAGAGCACCACAGAATACAACACATCTAAAGAAGAATAAACTTTCAATGGTGCTTAAGAAGAATTCATTTCAGAGCACACCTGCTAAACAGTCATTCAATGAGAGGTAGTTTATCCACCTGTTTGAAGTACAACAGCACAGCAAAGGCCAATGCCAATCTTGGAGCACAGGATGGAGCACAGTCTTGGAGCACAGGAGTTACTCAAGACTAGCCTGTGGTAATAACCAAACTGAGGAATGTGGCCACACAAGGCCAGAGCTGCTTAGATCAACCCATAGCAAAGAGGAAAGGTGTGTCAACATGACCTGACAACTAGAGACAGCTGACAAGAACAAACAAAAGGACAGACACTGGATCACCACGGACTGCCAGGAGAAGATAGTTACATTTAGACGAACAGGCTCCAGACTACACCCAAGTCAGTGCTATCTGGCAGGAGCCAAGGAAGGTTCAGACATCAAGATAATCTCTCTACTGCCTTAAAAGGAATGGAATTAATGACCACCAGCATGAAGACCACAGCTTTGTGAAAGGTCAGACACATGCTTCCTGCCAAGCAGTGGGCTGTGTCCTCTAAATGACATCAACATCATCAAATGAAGCGTTCCACTAGTCTTTCTCTGCTGTAACAAGCCCCAGTTCCCACAGGGTTCTCAAAGATAAAATACACGAGATGACATCCCCCATCCACCTTGAAAGGTCAGCGAAACTTATGCCAGCCACCAACTTGAAACAAGAAGAGGACACTCACCTCAGTGTTGCTACTTGGCCCTGCCACCCTAAAAGGACTTAGTTCCTTCCTACTGACATGAAGGAACCATGGGTGTACAGTTTCTTTAATCCTTGATAGTCCTCTGCACTACTGAGACCGCACAGATAAAGTAGCAACATAAACTAAAATAAAGGAGTGGGGAAAGCCTTAATTGACTTTGCTCTTCTACACCAGCCCAAGAATTTTTTTTTTTTTTTCCCTTGGGTTTTGTGCTGAATTTTCCTGCTATATTACGGTAACCACCTGAACTCACTGCAGTTATTGAATCTGCAGGCTCAGAGTGGTGAATGCATCCACCTGAAGGACCTCCTTGACCTCCACAAACAGTTCACCACAGCACAGCATCTTTTGCATTAGGGCTCTGTGTGCTTTCTGGATATGTGCCTATTCAAAAAAAAGTTTCTTACCCAGCAAAGCATCTTTAACAAAGTATCCTGAAGGACAACAAATGAGTCGGATTACTGCCTGAACCAGCAAGTTTTTCTACAAGCCATGATCCTACTCCTAGACTGTCTGTACTAAAAGCAGGAAAGAACAGAGATGGACGTCTGTGTGCACCAGGTACCACACTGGACACTGACACCCTTTAGAAAAGACATCTTGAACGGGCACCAAAAGTAAACAAAAATCCAGTGCATGCGTCCCAAAGTATGAGCATAGGTAAATAACAAAGGTAGAGATATTGTGCTAGTTTCTGTGCTCCCTTCTTATCTAATCTTATAAAGAGATGGAGAGGTGAATTACATGAGAATCTTGTTCGAAGAGCCTCTTAATATTGCTTTAAAAAAAAAAAAAAAGAGGAGGAAAATAAGCAGAAACACTTNGGAAAATAAGCAGAAACACTTTTAGACATCTTGAGGAACCACCATGTGACTCAAACTCTTACAGTATGAATTACCAAATCGGACTGATGACACTCCAGTTTTGACAGGATTTGGCAGAATTGTGAAAGACAGTGGAATGCTGTGCTCAATTCAGCATTATGATCTACAACAGCATCTCAAAGAAAAGAACTGGGCATGCATTAACCTTCCTTATGTATTTTCATTAACCTCCTCAAAACTGTGACATTTGTGATCTGCTAAGTCAGAGCAAATCACAGACACAAACACTGCTGTGGCAGTCCTAGGCAGCTGCACGGAGCTTTGCTCAAGTGGACATCCAGCTCTCACAAAAGAGATCTGAGCA
>VWYK01060814.1:0-18160 GCA_013399775.1 Semnornis frantzii | reverse complement strand
CTTTTTTTTAAAAAACAAAATATAAAAAAAAAAAAAAAAAAAAAAAAAAAAAAAAGTGTCACTGGTGGCCAAAACCAGAAAGGAAAAGGAAGAATTTAAAAACCTTAATCTATCAGGCAGCAATTCCAGTCTCTAACTGAAACGTAAGGCTGTAATTTATACTAATCTGCTGAATAAAAAATGAGAAAATGAGTTCTCCATTACGATTCCAAATTTGAAAACTCAATCTGCAGATTGTTTGCTCATCATTGTAAAGTCATCTTCCCCCCGCCCCGTCGTCATTGCTATGCTGGCAGTTATGCCACAATCTCATTTAAGTAATTCCAGTACAACTAAGGTGTTTAGTTTAATATCATGAATAATTTTGAATTTATAGTTAGCTAAAATGCTAGAGTGATATTGTAAACAAACCAGCTGAACAAGAGGGTTCAAGACTGCACGAGACATTCTCCAAATGGAGAGGAAAGAGATTTACTTGACCTAAGAAGAACAGAACTTTGACCAAAAAATTTCATAAACTGTACTCAAGAAATGAATGTTTAAAGGAAGTTGCAAATGCCCTTTTTGAAGAATATAAACTCAGAACCATTTGCTTAAATCAAAATGGAACAGAAGCTCTTCCCGATACCTTGAATTCTCCTGATGATCATTTATCAGTGAAACAGATCAATGATATCCATTCTATGCTTTGTAATGCTACAACATAACTTACTTAATCAGTTTAAACAATAAGTCCTCTGGTAAAACAACAAACCTGGGAGATAATCACAGTCATTTCTGCTGGGTGTTTTCAGTTATTCTGAATCCTGCAATTCAGTCATTTGCTGTCTTCAAAAAAAGTCTTTAAAACAAAACCTGACATCTGGTCCTGTAAGTGGTGCAACTTTTACCACTTGTTCTGAGTGAAGAACATCAACAGCTGGAAGGGAACAATAAACATAGATCTCATGCCCAGCTTAGCACACTGTAAAATATTCTCATGTACTGGTCACATCTCAAAATATTCTAACTACCACATGGTTTTATTTTTACCAATATTAAGAAAAGAAGATTTCAAAGTTTCCAAAAAACACAGATAAGCAGCAATCTTAAGAATTATTCTGGAAATACTTGGACTCAACTTTGAGTATGCTGAGGACTAAGTTATTCTCTCTCTCTCTCTCTCTGTTCTGAAATCGGGAAGATTTTTAATTTGGCTTGCATCAATTTGTGCTGAAAAATAAGTCAAAGGCTGAAATATCGCTAACGTAAAATAAAATTTCGAAGAGAATGAATTTGTGTATTAAACGTGTAACTTGAGACTAATAAAGTGTACAGAGGAGGAGGTTACTCAAGAACTTTGAAAAAAAAAAGTTATTGCTACAGTAGCTTTGGGAATTAACAGTGCATCAAGGATTTAAAGTTTAATACAACTGATCCAAGCCACACTGAACCACAGGATAATCATGCTACTTTACAGAAGAAGCTAGAACTGGAATTTACCTGAATACTATTGACATGATTCAAGAAGACTCCTTTTAGCCTGGCATGCCTCAGTTTACACAGGTCATAGAGAGCTGGTGCTAAGAGTGTGTAATCAGAACAGTATTAGCATGTACATTTGGCTTTTTTGAACATTTTGCATTCAAATACTCAAATTTGAAAGTATTTTTACATGTTAGAACTCAGTATCACTGCTGCACAAAATGTTTCATTAGTTGGTTGGGATATTATTTTTTTTACTTTTGGTGGAAACTGTGTATAGAAGACCTTGAGGACCACAGAGGTCATGGAATTCATGTTAAACAGAAAGCTGCCCAACATTACTGTCAAAATACCTTGAAGCAGGCAGTTCATAGACAAAATAATGCATTTTACATTCAGATGTTTCCTCTCTAAAAAGCAAAGGACTCTCAGAAGGAAAAAAAAAATAAAATAAATCAGTAGTGAAGGCCACATAGTTTTTTGCATTTGATGAGCTGAAACGCAAAAACAACCCCAGAACAATTAAAGCATCTTGTAAGAGAGAAACAAAACAAAATGAAACAATAAACACACACAGACCTTCCAGTAAAGTGATGATTTAGTTGATGGGGTGGTCAGCATGAAAACTGTTGGGAATGCTACAGCAGAACTGACCACAAATACAAGGGAATATGAACAGGGACCTAGTACAGGCATCAACTAGAAAAAACTGTAACTTGCCAACTTGTAAACAAGAAAAAAAGCATTTCACAGATTAAAAGTTCTAGGGAAGTAAACTTCTTTAAATTATTTTGTCAGTTCAACCCTGATTTAAAAAAGTATGGCTAGCAAAAATACATAAGCCTCAGCATATTTATAAGTCTTGATCAGAGCAGCCATGAGCCTTTGATAAACGGCTGGAGACAAACACCCTTCTGCTAAGGATGAAAGGAAAAAAAAAATACTCCATTCTCTTCTTTCTCTCATTCCTCAATCCACACATGTATCTGTAGAATTCACGTGCTTCAAGAAAATCTTGATGCTGCTATAGATTGAGACGTGGGGAGACAGGTGGGGGAAAACAGACAAATTCTCTTAAAATACTACGGGCCACATCAACGTTATTCTGGGCGATTTCAAGTGCCCTCTTGACTTCTTCAAAGGAATAGCCCTCTCCCATCAGTTTTGCGATTTTTGCATCCACATTTTCCGTGGAACTGTCAGAGCTGTATGCTTTCCTGTGGTGTATTTCTGGTGCAGTCCTCCGAGGAAGTGGTTTAGGGGGTCTGGCTGGTGCTTGTGAACCATCTGTTTCAAATAAAAGAGATAGAAATCATTACAAATTGGCTTAAAATGATGTTGTAGGTAGGTTGAGCCTCACCAAGCAGTTTGAAAAGGAAAATTTTCAAGAAACATCAAGAGATACTTCAATTCACTAATATGCCTATTTTTAAAATTTCGCACAATATATCTGGTTGGAAGACACCCCAAAGATCATCTACTCCAACCCCCAATCCAGCACTCAAGGTTCAACACTAAACCATGTCCCTAAGCACCAGGTCCATATGCTGCTTGACCACCCTCAGGGCGACTCCACCACCACCATGGGCAGCCCATTCCAATGCTTGATAACCCTTTCAGTGAAGAAACATTTCCTAACATCCAGCCTGAATCTCCCCTGGTGCAGCTTGTAACCATTTCTTCTAGTCCTGTCACTCCTCATCAAGAACAATTTGGACAGAAGCTGAATTCAAGAACATTCAAAATGGAAGTAACTGAAATACAATTTTAATAATATGGTAAGAATATAAAGTTACAATCTAAATGATCCAAAGTTTTAAGAAAAAGTGACTTTTTACAAGGGCTTGTAGTGATAGGATGAGAGGGAATGGATTGAAGCTTGAGGAGAGTTGATTTAGCCTGGATATCAGGAAGAAATTCTTTACAGTCAGGGTGGTGAGACACCGGAACAGGTTGCCTAAGGAACCTGTGGAGGGCACCGCTCTGGAGGTGTTCAGGCCAGGGTGGATAAGGCCTTGAGCAACCTGATCTGGTGGAATGTGTCCCCACCAATAGTAGGAGGATTTGAACTAGATAGTCTTCAAGGTCCCTTCCAACACAAACCATTCTATTATGAATCTATGAATAAGAAAGTACAAAACAGCAAAGATGGTGGAAAAAAAAAAACACAAGCCAGTCAAAATTCTAAAGATTCTCAACTCTCACCCCACACTTTGGGAATTTTGTTTTAAATACGAAAAGTCCAAATTTTATCACAATTTTATTCAGGACCAGAAGCTGCACAGACGAGGAATCCAAATATGCCCAAGAGAGAAAAATCCTTCATTTATTGATACATCTTGTAGATTCTGTCCAGTCAACTGCAGCTCATTTCATGCATGGCAGACACAAATAAGTACAGAAATAACTGGTATCTCAAAAAGCCCTCTCTAATTTCAGTATTTAACAGTGGTGGGACCAGAACACAGTACTTCCTCTCTGCTTTCCCTTTGGAAATATCTCCCTTTTTGTTCTCTTCTGCAGAAAGGTTATCTTCACAGTTAATGCTGATGCTAAGAATCATGATCTGCTGATGAAAAAAAAAGCTAATATTCAAACTTGCTAATCTTCTCAGAGTCAAGAGTTTCGTGCTCAAGTAAACTTGGTACTTTACTGAGACCTCTTTATTCTCACTGATTCCACAATAAGAAGCTTAAATACAAGCAGCCATAGAGCAGAAAGCACTTTCAAGAGCAAAGTATTAAAAAAAAAAAAAAAAGTCTTTAATCCTTCTAACAGTGTTCTAAAAAGTTCCATCAACAGTGACTTTGATAGCTAAATTAAAGGGATTTCTGGCTGTGATGTTTCCTGTTTACTTACACTAAGACTAATGGCATTTTGCAATGTTAAGTACTTCATAGATTTTTTTTTTTAATGATGAAGGTTTTTTATTTCTACTACTGCTGTTACAAACTGCTACCTGGACAGAGACAACTACAATTCAACCAAGTGCACTAAACAAATCAGATGAATGAAAATCATTCACATGAGTGCACTAGGTCCAATCAAGCTGCATTTTTCTTCTCACTTGGTTTTCATTCATTCAGATGAGAGTGTTGCTATAAACTGTAATTCCATTTCTTAGTTCAGGGAATCACAAAGTCACAAAATGGTTTGTGTTGGAAGGCACCTTGAAGATCATCTAGCTCCAACCCCAACCCACCCCCACCACAGGCAGGCACACCTTCTCCTAGACCTGGATGCTCAGAAGCCCACTCAACCTGGCCTTGATTTTTTTCCAGGGATGGAGCTTCTATTTATTTGGTCTCTGGACAATGTGTTCCAGTATCTCACCACCTTCACTGTAAAGAATTTCTTCATGCTATTCAATCTAAATCTCCCCTCTTCCAGTTTAAATTCATTCATCCTTGTCCTATAACTAAAAGTCTTTGGAAAAAGCCCCTTCCCAGATTTCTTGTCCTGTCAAAGGAAAACTAGTAAGATGGTCATGTCCAGATAACAAATAGATGAGTGATTAAAGATGGACAGTAAGGGGTTAAGATTACTTTTGCTCTAATTTCATTGCCTACTTTCCTTGCAAATAGTTATGACAACCTACAGATTTTAAGGGTTATTTCTTATTTGTTACGTTTTCTTCTCTCTGAAGCTCACAGAATCAGAGAGTGGTTGGTGTTGGAAGGGACCAATAGAGATCATCAAGTCCAACATGCTTGCCAGAGAAAGATCACCTACAGCAAGATGCACAAGGCGAAGTCTAGTTAGGTTCTGAATGACTCCAGAGATGGAGACTTCACCACCTCTCTGGCCAGCCTGTTCCAGTGCTCCAGCACCCTTAAATTAAAGAAGCTCTTCCACATGTTTAGACAGAATTTCCTATGTTCTACAAGACTGTCATTAGACTATGCAGGGAGAAAATTAGCAGTGCCAAAGCACAACTGGAAATTAATTTGGCTTCAGCTGTTAAAGAGAATAGGCAATCCTTATACAAATACATTACCAACAAAAAGAGGACTAAGGAGAATCTCTGTCCTTTGTTGGATTTGGCAGGGAGGGGCAAACAGAGTGGTCAAGTACAAGGAAAAGTCTGAGGTACTCAATGCTTCAATGGCCACAGTGGTATTAGGCTGACAGAAGTCAATGATCTTAGATGGTGGTTGCAATCAAGACAATTCTCTGATTCTATGAAAAGAATTGTGTAACCACACCTGAAGCAGATCCAAACTTGGTATGAAGATCCATGAAGCACACTGGTTTGAGAAGCTTAAGAAGGGTAGAGTTAAAATGGATATTAGGAAAAAATCCATTACAGTGAAGGTGGTGACACACTGGAACAGGTTGTCCAGGGAGGTTGTGGATGCCCTCTCCCTGCAGGTGTTCAAGGCCAAGCTGGATGAGGTCTTGAGAGACCCGGTCTAGTGGAAGGCGTCCCTGCCCACAGCAGTGGGGCTGGAACTAGATGATCTGTAAGGTCCTTTCCCACCAACACCACTCTGTGATTCTATAAAATTAGCTATTGTTCACAAAATGTCATTGATTGCTAAAATCAGAAAGTTCAAATTTCTCACTTTAGAAATCTCAAGACTGTAACCGAATTTAGTGTATTTAATGCTGCATCATGTTAAACCCAAGAAGTTTTCTTTCAGAAACCTTTTACACTTTAAATATGCACATTTCATTATGGACTTCATTTCTAGAGGATGAAAGAAAATTAAATTAGGAAACTTTTTAAAACGTTTTTCCTGGCTTGAAAGAAATCCTTATGCATAGATCAGGTCCTTCTGTATGTGTTTTACATGAGGTATTTTCTGCTCTCCCCAGTCTAATACAGGCTTTAAACTGGTGTCATTCCTTGTATGAACCCATCAGTTTGCTGAAGCTTCCAAACAAACTTTATTAAGCAATCACATAATTTAGAAGGTCATGTTTAATTCTGTCAGCAGATTTGCAGCACAGACATTTTCTTCCCCCTGCAGTGACATCTCTCTCTATAGCACACTCTTCCAGATCCTCAGCCCTCTCTAACTCAATTCCCATTATTATTTTGTTAAGTGCTGACATCTCTTTCTGTATCTTTGCATCCATATAACATTTTAGCTGAAGCTGGATATCGCGTGGGATCCTGAGCTTAAAGATACTAAGCCTAAGCTCCATGTCCATCTGGACACTGAGATAGAGGTATTTAAGCAGGACTTTCTTTCCCAATCTCCCTTTCTCTCTGATGTTTCAGCCACTGCGGATGTCTAACTGAAAACTGGAAGAGATTTTCTAATTATGTAATTCAATTAATGATTTCTACAGCGAGGAGCTTCCTCTATCAGTCACATTTCTATAATTCATCCTTACGTTTAACCCTTAAGTAACAAGTTGGTATAAAGGCAGACACAGGCTCATTTAATACCTGAACAGGGACCTGCGTAATGGTTGGGGAAGGACTGTTTACAATGGTTTGTAGTGATAGGATGAGGGGCAATGGTTCTAAACTGGAGCAGGGTAGATTTAGGTTGGACATTAAGAGGAAGTTGTTCACAATGAGAGTGGTGAAATACTGGAACAGGTTGTCCAGGGATGTGGTTAAAGCCCTGTCCCTGGAGACATTCAAGACCAGACTTTATATGGCCCTGGGGATCCTGATCTCATTGGAGGCGTGCCTACTCACTGCAGGGAGTTTGGAGAAGATGACTTTTGGGGGTCCCTTCCAACATGATGCAGTCTGTGAATAAGTGTTTTAAAAGCACAGGAAAAAAAAGTTAAAACTGTGGCACAGCGGGGACAGGATATTTGTAAGTATTCCATCACTTATTTCTCTATTCTGTGAAATCATCCTGTCCTTGTTGTTGCTTTTCCTGTATTTTGCTCTGACTTTCACTGCCAAACTGAGAACCATCAAAAGAACCAGGTGGCAAAGGTCTTCTATGGAGCAGAGGCAAGCTACATCTAACCTAATTGGGATAGAGGAGTAAAGCATACCCAGGGGACATCTATGTTAAGGAGCTGAGAGAACAGGGAGAAAACACTAGAATCATAGCATCATTGGAAAAGACCTTAGACCACCAAGTCCAACTGTTATCTAACTCTGCCAAGCCTGGTGCTAAACCATGTGGCTTAGCACCACATTTCTGCATCTTTCAAATGTTGTTGTGCTGCTTGTCCCACCATTCTTGACATAGGTCAGGATGCAGTTTGCCTTCTTGTTCACTTAGGCACACTGCTTGTTCATATTCAGATAGCTGTCAATCAACACCTCCAGGTCTTCCTCTGCTGGGAAGCTTTTGAGGCACTCTGTGGTCGAGGTCATTGTGACCCCAAGTGCAAGACCTTGGCCTTGTTAAGCTTTATACAACTGACCCCAACTCATTAGTCCAGCCTCTCCAGGTCCTTCTGTAGAGTCTTCCCCAGCACATATTGGTCCATCAAGCTGTGTGGCATGATCTTCATATTCTGTATCATGTTATTCTCCCTAGGGTTAATTGAAATCCACCTTGAAATAGTCCAGGGCAGCGTCTACCTAACATCTCTGTATAAAGGAGTTTAGATTTGCATGCAAGTGCTTTAATAAGGCCAGGTAAGGGAACAGGCAACAGAACCAACATCCTTAACTAGCCATTCGAATCTATTTCTGAAACAGTAACTAAATTCAGTGCAATGCAGCAGACAGCTACATTGCAGGCTTAAATTTCCTCTACCTTTCTAACTGAACAATGGCTGTGTTTAGGTAAAATATGCTATCAGCAGTACATACTTCTCTTGCTTCTATTGTAATATGGACAAAAACTTGAATTTAAGAAGTTGAAACATCATGCCTTTAGGATAGTATAGCAAAGTTGAGAGACAGTCTTGAGGAGAAGGCACAGTTCTATTCAACATCTTTACTGATGACTTGGATGAGGGGACCTAGTTTACTGTTAGTAAATTCACAGATGACATCAAGTTTTGGAGGAGTGTCAATCTGCTGGAAGGCAGGAAGACACTTCAGAGAGACCTGGACAGGCTGGGTTGATGAGGTAAGGCCAACAATATGAGGTTTAACAAGGCCAAGGGCAGAGTCCTACACTTGGGCCACAGACTGAGGGATGAGCAGCTGGAGAGAGCCTGGCAGAGAGGGATCTGGGAGTGCTGGGTTATGACTGGTGGAATATGAGCCAGCAGTGTGCTCAGGTGGCACTGAAGGCCAAGATGCCATTGGTCTGTATCAGGAATTGTGTGGCCAGCAGGACTAGGGATGTCATTCTGCCCCTGTACAAAGCAGAGCTGAGGACTCACCTCGAGCACTGTGTGCAGTTCTGGGCCCCTCACTGCAAGAAAGATATTGAGGTCCTCCACTGCAGTGGGTCCACAGGAGAGCGACGAGACTGGTGAGGGGACTGGAGGGAAAGTCTTATGAGGAGAGGTTGAGGGAGATGTAGCTGTCTAGCCTGGAGGAGACTCCGGGGACACCTTATCCCACTCCACAACTACCTGAAGGAAGTTGTAGTCAGGCAGGGGTCAGGCTCTTCTCCCACGCAACTTGTGACAAGACCAAACGGCATGGTNGACTTGATGATCAAAGAGGTCTATTCCAGCCTCAATAATTCTGTGATTCTGTGACTTGGGTATGTCAGCTGATGAAAAACTCAACATGAACTGGCAATGGTTGCTGACAGCTCAGAAAACAACTGTGTCCTTTGCTGCATCAAAAGAAGTGTGACCAGCAGGATGACAGAGGTGACTCTGCCCCTCGACTCTGCTCTCTTGAGACCCCAGCTAGAGTACTCAATTCAGTTTTATGGCCCCCAACACAAGATGGACATTGAAATGTTGGAGAGGGTCCAGAGGAGACCACAAAGATGTTCAGAGGACTGCAGCACCTCCCCTAGAAGGACAGGCTATGAGAGTTGGGTCTGTTCAGTATGGAGAAGAGAAGGTTCTGGTAAGAAATTCTAGAGGCCTTCCAGTACCTAAAGGAGGTTAGAGGAGAGATGGGGAGGGATATTTTACAAAGGTTTATAGTGATAGGATGAGGGAGAATGGATTGAACCTGGAAGAGGGGAGATTTAGATTGGATGTTAAGAAGAATTTCTTTCCAGTGAGGGTGGAGAGACATTGAACAGGTTGCCCAGGAAGTTTGTGGATGCCTCTTCCCTGAAGGTATTCAAGGCCAGGCTGGATGAGGCCTCGAGCAATGCAGTCTAGCAGAAGGTGTTCCTGCCCATGTCAGGATGATTGGAAGTAGATGATCTTCAAGGTCCTTTCCAACCCAAATAGTTTTATGAATTTATGAACTGTTCAATACTGAATATGTTGCTGAATTAGAATAAATTTCTCATTACACGTTAATGATTCAGTTAAATATTCTGACATCAACTTCAAAACTAGTCAAACTGAATCACAGAAGTTAAAGGACCCACCGTGCTACTGTAGGGAGACAGTAGCTAAATTATAATTAGCCCTAGAGAGAACTACATTTCTTGTCCAACTAGTTCAAAGAGTCACCACAGAAAAGGGATGAAATAAAGAATTTCCTCTGTGAACTGATTAGTTCAGAAAAAACACAAAAATAAAAGTTCTGAATACAGTTAGACTCTCTGCATTGTCTTTTGATATCATAGATGAAGGTGAATCAGTTCATCAGTTCTGATCTATGGAATGACTGCCACTGCGAAAACAACTTTCCAATTAAGACTATGACATGATCCATCACATAGTTTTCATTTAATTGAAATTAAATTGAATATCTTGCTGTACATCATGCTGATTTGGAATGATATTTATAGTAAAGGTCAACAGTGGGCATTTTAGAAGATGGTTGTGGGAAACACACAGATAGAAAAGTATTAAGTAACATCAGAAAGATCCAAGATCTGAAGAACCAAGGCTCCTGCAGTAAGTCAGGGAAATTAAAAGTTGTTCTACCACAGAAATGCAAGAATTGCAAGAAAATTCCATATCATTAAAAATATATTTATATCACTGTTATAATTTATATTGTAAAATAATTTCTAATGCCCTAAATAATTTAGGCCAACTCTGCAAGAAGAATAGATCCCACACAGTGTCACATATAAAACATGCATTATAAAACAATTATTTTTTCCTAACAACAGGAGAAAAAGAGAAACACTGTTATACTAATAAATGCATCCTCCCCCATAATACTACTATTTCCCAAAGGCATCACATTAATTCTCAGATGTGCTATTTGTTAACGTTCTGTAGCACTCCTGAGGATTATTTAACTTCCCCTACACTTTAAGTCATATTTTAAGTTGAAAAAAATATATTCTTTCTTTTCTACACTGCAGCAGGGTGGAACTACATATTCCTATTCCTGGAAAGGAGAGACCCAATTACTATTAAAAAAAAAAAAAAGGTATCAATTTTCTATTTGTGATTGTTGTAATTAAACACTGCTGATATTACAATGGAAAGACCAAAGAAATTAAGCCACTTCCTTTCTTTATGCATTAGAAAATAGTTTTGATGATCAGTTCTCTCTTATCTGGAGAATAAATAATGGTTCAAAGTGCCACTTGGTTTTTAAAACAGTCTCTTCACAGAGTAAAATTATGTAGGTGGGACAAATTCTATTCCTCGTACACATCAAAAGAGAAGAAAATCTGCCTAAAAACTAATAAAAAGATTTCAACATACAGGTAGCACTACTGTTTCAATTAATGTGAGTAGTTTTCCTGTAAATACCATTTATGTTGCTTGAAAACCATAAGCAAAATTTCCAGGGTTGAGGAATTGCTTCTATTGGTAGCTGTTGCAAATGAGAGACTGAATTTTAATCAGTTTTGGTTCTTCTTGTTCTATTAAAACACATTTTAACATTTTCTTAGAAGTTCAGACCAGCATATTAGCAAAAAAAAAAAGAAGATCAGAAAATAACAATACTTCAGAGAGTGAAGCTACTTTTGTGTGGATTTTTTTCAGGAATCATGAAACAAAGAGGGAAGTGAGATGTGTGTGCCCTTGCTGGACTTCTGATGTCTTGTGAGCTTTAAAGGTGTCAGAAAAACCTCTACCCTTCTCAAAAACTAACAAAAACTACAATTCATTTATGCATTCACTCTGGCAGCTAGTAGAACTGATGCTGTAATGTCTACACCTACAGACAAGAAGTAGCCACTTCTACCTTTTTAAAGCAAATCTTTTTTGTTGTCCTTTGATGATTTTCTATTTTTTTAAAGCCATTTGTTGCCCAGAGTGACAAAAAAACCCTCACTGGACTTCATGGATGAAAGTTATTTTCTTGATGGAGTTGTAATTTTCTACAAGAACAGTTTTCTACATTACCTGAAGAGGGAGGAAGTTGATCATAGTCTTGAGATGTCCGATTTGTTTTGACATTTTCTCCAGTTACTCTACGAGCAGGTGGCAAAGGAACATGACCAGATATTGGGTCAAAATGAGGATCTGTAACAACACAACAACAACAACGACAACAACAAAAAAGGTGTATTAGAATCGTGAGAATTATTATCTGGAAGAGAGGTTTTTGGTTTGGCTTGGTTTGCCTGTTTGTTTGGGGTTTGTTAGGGTGTTTTTTTGTTGTTGTTGTTTGGTTGGTTTTTTTGGTTGATTGGTTGGTTTCAGGGTTCTTGTTTGGTTTTTTATTGGCTATTGAGGATGCAGCTGAACAAGTGTTAACAACATCCTAGATACAGTTTCTGCTGCGGACTTTTAAGAGCGTGTGTATGTGAAGGCAACTTCTTTCTGTTCACAGAGCCACAGAATGGTTTGCATTGGAAGGGAAATTAAAGATTATCTTGTTCCAATTCCCCTGACATGGCCAGGGACACCTTCTACTACAGCAGGTTGCTCAAGGCCCCACCCAATCTGACCTCAAAGACCTTCAGGGAGGGGCCACCCACAACCTCTCTAGGCAAGCTGCTAAACTGTTTCACCACTCTCACTGCAAATAATTTCTTCCTAATATCCAGTCTAAAGCTACCTGTCGTTGATGAGATGATTATTCTAATCTGACAGGCTCTGATGGATAGCTGAGAAATCACCCCCAAGACTTGCATGGAAGCCACTCATCAAAAACTCATCATAAATCATCGAGAACAGCTTATCTGACAGAATTTAAAGTGAGTAATATGGCTTTAGAAATACCGTAAGAAGAAAAAAAAGACCAATCTACACAACCATGCATGGCTAAGGAGATGTATACACTTCTAAGATTAATGAAAACTCCTGCCAAGAGATTATATTCACTATGCAAACATGAAGAAAAATAGATGGCCATACAAATATTTTCCAGATTTTAAATTAAAAGTTTTTTTTGTGGTGGGTTTTTTTCATTTGTTTGTTTTTTTAAACACTATCAGGAGTGTTTCTTAAGACCGTTTGGAAGCAAAAATTACTTAAAACTTTCATGGGAAGTGCACACAGATAGGACAGGGGTTGTGTGGGTCTCTGAGGGCTTCAATTTTTCCTCTCCATTCCTATTAGAACTGTTCAGTGGGAATCCTCTCAGCTTGGACTGCTGAAGCTTAGATTACTTTTACTTTGAAGTGTAGAAGACAAATTAATTCCTGCTCCTGCATTTATGAAGAACAACCTTTAAATCCTGTACCATGCTACGTCTTTTTTACCTGGATGCACTCAGAAACTTAGGTGAAGAAGTAACGCACCAAGCTGAATTTGCACTACAAAATAGACACACTTTGGGCAAATTACTCAGGCCTTGTTTGGTGGCAAAAGAACATGTAACAAAAACATCTCATGAAAGGTCACTTTGGATCAACCTAAACCAGTTCACTTTCATCATGTTATCGTTCACAAAGGTCAGCCAAACATCTGCCAACCTATCAGGCCGTCATGGACTTGCATGTGTCATTTACTTTCTGGCCTTCCTGTGATACTGTTCACAGATTCGCAGCTGGTATTAGGTTGGAAGAGACCTTCAAAGGTCATCTTGTTTAACCCCACCCTGCAGTCAGCAGGGACGCCTCCAACTAGATCAAGCTGCCTAGGGCCACATCAAGTCTGATATTGAATGTCTCCAGGGGTGGGGCCTCAACCATAGAATCACAGAACTATAGAATGGATTGAGCTGCAAGGGACCTTAATGATCATATAGGTCGAACTCCCCTGCCATGGGCAGGGATACCTCCTTCTATATTAGGATGCTCAAAGCCTCATCCAGCCTGGTCTTCAACACTTCCAGGGATATGGCTTCTAAAACTTCCCTGGCCAACCCATTTCAATGTGTCACCATCCTCACAGTAAACAACTTCTTCCTATTGACCAAAGTACATTTACCCTGCTCTGGTTTTAAACTAATGCCCTTCATCCTATCACTACAAGCCCTTCTACACAGTTCCTCCACAGCCTTTATGCAGGTCCTGTAGGTCCCTATCAGATATTTATTCCTCTCCATACAGCTTTGAAGGAAAGCAGACAGGAGGAAGACATCTAACCACACCATGGGGTAAGGTAATCACTGGAAATATTCCTGAGACTGAAGTTTGCCTGGGACAGGAAAACTTCAGACAGCAACATCCTATGAAAGCTCCTACAGAGGATAGAAAAGTCACATATGGTATGCTCCAGAACCACAAAAATCCTGTTGTGGTCATTACCAGGAAATGTATTCAATTTAGTTAGCCTGGCAATCGAAGACTTTACAACTCAAAGACAAAAACTGTAAATTGTGAATTTTACTTTTATCACTTTTAGTAGCAAAATACTGGACTGAAAATGTCATAGTGATTCACAGGGAGAGACGCGTGAAAAGTTAACTTATCAACAAGGCAGTGAACCACAGGTGTCTGCAACTCTGCTCACAAGTGAGAGAGTTTTGCAGCAAAGTTTTACAGCAGTTCTAACAAAGCAGAACGTTCTTCTCATAGAACCATAGAGTAATTTCGATTGGAAAACACCTCCAAGATCATCCAGTCCAACTAAGTCCACCACTAAGACATACCCCTCAAGCATGACACCTACATCTTTTAAACACCTCCATGGATGGTGACTTCATCACCTCTCTGGGTAGCCTGTTTCAATGCCTGACCACTCTTACAAAGAAAGAATTTTTTCCTAACATCCAACCCAAGCCTGCTCCACACAACTTCAGGCCATTTCCTCTCACTCTATCATTTGATACTACAGAGAAGAGACTGACACCCCCTCACTCCAACCTCATTTCAGGTAGTTGTAAGAGAGCAGTGAGGTCTCCCTGCAGACTCCTTTTCTCCAAACTAAACAATTCCAATTCTCTCAGCCACTTCTGACAAGTCCTCTTCTCCAGACCTTCAGCAGTTTTGTTGCCCTTTTCCGAACATGCTCCAGCACCTCAGTATCTTAAACTTTATCAGGAAAGAGAGAAGCTTCCCAGGTGAAAGGAAAATTAAATGGAATACATTATGCCTTTTGTATTCCTACCAGGGTGAAGGAACAGTTCATGTCCTGAAAGAGGTCTGCTTCCTGAGCCAGCAGGTTTTGTGTGCTCAGTCATGCTGTGCCGAGCAGGTGGTGGGGGTGGTGGCAGTGAAGGGGGTGAGTTGAACAATGTATCTTCGCCTGCATCGTAGAAAAAAATAAAAATAATCAGATCAGTAACACTTCATTAAGAACTGTAGAATAAAAGGTGATGCTTAAAATTTAGCCTTCTCTAGCTGCCAAGGCCTTTACTCTTAGGGTTCATCTAGCAGTTCAGTGACTCCAGTAATGAAAACGTAAACCTGACTCCTGCTATGCACAACCTTTTTCTAAAACATGCTCTGAATGACCTTTTGCAATGCTCAGTTTATTTTCTGGGACAGTGGCAGGAGAGACTTCTTTTAGTGGCTCAAATTCAAAGAGTGTATTGTAATGAAAGCTTCACTGAATATCATGGTAGAGTAACAGCTGTGTTTCAGTGGCTAAGCAAATACAGATTCATAGGATGGTTTGGGTTGGAAAGAATCATAAAGATCATCTAGTTCCAACTCCCTTGCAGGGACACCTTTCACCAGACCATATTGCTCAAGACCCTGTCCAAGATGGCCTTGAACACCTCTATGGAACAACCTTTCTGGCCAACCTTTTTAGTGTCTCACCACCCTCACTGTAACAAATTTCTTCCTAATATCCGCTCTACACCTCCCCTCTTCCAGCTTCAATCCATTCCATCTCATCCTATCACCTCTACACAAAGGCACTGCAGACAGGACTAAAGTTACCAAGCAGTGTGATTTTTGGGTGTTCTTCTGCCTTCGATTCTATGTACTCTGGCAAGTCAGGAACACTCAGACCCTCAGACAGAGCATAATGCAGGAAAATGGCAAATGATCAACATGTTTCATGGAACCAGAAAATTGGATAATGACCAATACAGACAGATACAATTACACAGCCGAGTTTGTCAGTGCAGGTGTGTTTGGTGACCAAGCACAGCCTCAGTATACGCATAAAAATATTTAAATTATTTTTACATATTTGTATATACTTTTACATATATATATACACACACACATATGCAGAGTTCACTGACTTCTGTGCATCACAGAACAGAAATCAGGGTTGAAAAAGATAGCTTTTAGTGACTGGAGGCAGTAGTGAATTTTGAGCTGTCCTTTGATAATGGAAAACACCCAGATATAAAATTCTTGATTTAATTTTCTTTGACTTAAATACCACTTCTTTGTGTTTGACAGAAGACATGGAGTTATCTATGCTATAATGGAAATAACTCTCCATTCTTGCATCAAATTGCAATGCTCAAACGTCATATTAATGGAGGAAAAAAGTATAATTTATTTTAGGAAAAAGTTTTGCTTTTCTGTAAAGCTTGATTTCAGATTTGGAACATCTTTTCAAATGTCTTGCACGACGGCTTACGAACAGATACCAAATACAAATCACTGAGACAGATACCAACTTCTTGCTAGAAAATTTAGCCCATAGAGTTTGGGTACTCCTAGCATGCTCAGCACTGGTTGTTTTTGAATAAACATGGCATTTGGTTCATCTCAGCAATGTTAACCATTAAATGTGACCAGCAAAAAGTCTGCAACCTAAAGGGGGCACCAGAAGATCATAATCGGAGGGTGTCCTGTTGAGCAAAGAGCTGTGTTTTGGGTTGTCTCTGGTAGGAGGTCGTGCAGGTGGCAAAGGTACCGGAACAGTAGGTGCATCACAGACATCTCCTGAATGACACAATCACAAGAAGTGAATGTTTTCTTGCTGTACCCCTAGAACAGCACAGAGTACATCTTCTTGCTAAACAGTGAAAAATAAAAAGCATACCTAACTCTGGATGTTTGGATTTCTTCATCTCAGAAGCAGCGCTGTGTGTTCCATTCATGACTCCAGCACACTGACCATTCTCACACACCCTGAGGGCAAACATCAAACAGGAAGCTATCAACCAGTTATCCAAGTATGAACTCCCAGAATGACCAAGTACCTGAGCTGGCAGCTCACTACATGAAAATGAATTAAAGACTTGATAAGTTTCACCAATTAAAAATTTGATGAGCTTTATATTGAGGGTAGATACTGGATAACCATGAATAAAAATGCTTTGAAGGGTTACAATGCTTCCCTGGAGGGATACTGACATGGTTTTAAAAAGTTCCTCAAGGCTGAAATACAAGACAGAAGAAGAACCAACAGTAAGCCTAGTTCTCGTTTCAGAGTTCAGGTCACTAGTTTATTCACACAGTTAAGTCACAGACTCAATCCTATTTTGCTCTCCCAGCTGTTAAGTTCTCCCTAGCAGAAATATGCTAAAGGGAAATGTAGATTTTTGATTAATTATCCATAGTGAAGAACACAGAAAAGTCATTAAACAAACCAATCGCCAAAAAAGAAAAAAAGGAGTAAAACACAAACAAACAAAACACTCCTCAAACCAATCAATGAAAACAATTCAAACAAACTAAAAAAAACCTCCAACAAATAAACCCCCAAAATAAAAATAAAAAAAAAACAAAAACAAAAAACATGCCACAACCCAAAAACCCCCACAAAAAAACCCACAAAGAGAACACTACAACACACCACTGGCATCAATGCTTAGTGAAGCATTTAAAAACATAAAAACTGAACTAGTCAAATAAGTTTTGCAGGTGCCTGTTCATTTCTGTATCAAGTTGAATCTTGCTGATGCTTCTACCACAGTTCACTAATTGTTTTGTTTTAACTGGAAACATAGTATGTCCTCAATATTGAACAACAGTATGAAATTCAGTATGAACATCATCTATACCAGGCAGTCCAAAATTGCCTATAATCTTAGAATGAAAATATTGAAGGTTTCTTTCGTAAGATCATAGAAACATAAAATAACTTACGTTGGAAGGGAACTTAAGAGATCATCTAGTCCTACATCTCTGTCATCCCTCTGCCAGGGATGCCTCTCAACTATACTTGGTTGCTCAAGGCCTCAACCAGCATGGACTTAAACACGCCCAGGAATGGGTCATCCACAACCTTTCTGTACAAGCTATTCCAGTCTCTTATGACTCCACACTGAGGAACTTCTTCCTAAAATCCAGTCTAAACCTATTCCCCCTCACCTTAAAACCATTCCTTCTTGCCCTATTGCTAGATATCCTCATGAAAAGTCACTCTAGCCTTCCTGTAGGTTCCCTTCATTTATTGGAAGGCAGTTATAAAGGTCCCCCTGGAGTCTTCTCTCCAGGCTGANCCCCTGGAGTCTTCTCTCCAGGCTGAAGAGCTTCCTTAGTCTATCCTCATACCAGAGGTGCACCAGCCCTTGGAT
>VWYK01060812.1:359-11188 GCA_013399775.1 Semnornis frantzii | reverse complement strand
TTAATGTATATATTTAATAGTTATTTCTAGGTCCTATTATAACCTGTATATAGTTTCCATAATTTTGCGAAGAGCCTGTTATTATTATTAAATGGTGATCAGGGTGATGTGAGTTCTGAATACTTAATATTAATAAACTATATGTTCATATTTTTAAAATATTGTCTCGCAGTAATTAATTACCCCTCCCGTCACACTCTGGGTGACAGAAGCCCTGTGCAGGAGACCTGTAAAGGTGAATTACTCAGCTGTTGGCTCGTTCATGAGCAAGCAGTGATGAACCTGAAGCATGTAACCTCAGACCAGGGCTTTAAATCCATGCAGAACACAACGTACTCCTAGACAGACTGGGAGAAAACAGGCAAGAGTGAGCCAGGCAGAAGAAGTAGGGAAGAAGAGAAGGAGAGGGGGGAAAAAAAAAAAAGAGAGAGACAGTCAGCTTGGGGTTTTGTAGGTAATGTGTGGTAGAAATCAACGATATTTGCCAACAATGTTTTTAGGAAAACTTGGAAAATGACAGAGTAAGAACAGAAACTTTTAAATACACCACTCAGACAACTGTTCTTCACAGGGCACAACCAGAGATATGGGCAAGATTCAAAGTTACACCCAACAACCAACAAATGTTGGGGATGTTGCTCTCATTTAAACCTTCCCCTTCTCACAAGAGTCAAGGACCTTCAAGCATTAAGATAGATCTGGGTCACCTCAGTGAGGTGAGTGCTAAACTTGTTTAGTCATCCAAGGTTTCCTTTGCTTTGTAGATTCCAAGAGCAGAGCTGAGACATCACTGCAGTTCCTATACCTGTCTCACAGCTGTTAAGTGGGAGAGGAAAGCAGGCACAGCATCACAATTAATATGAGCTTCTGACAACGTAAATTAGCACGGTTTAAGTGAGGATGAGACAAGTCTAAATTTGCAGAGTAAATCAAGCAGCAATTGTCCTATGCAGTCAAAGTCAATGGAAGTGACAGATTAATAATTATTGCTCTATTCCATGCTTCAATCATAAAGAAACCCACTAAATTATTTGATTATAAAGAATATCACATAGCAGTTCACCATATGCTTTCTTTTGCATTTTAGTGTTGGCAGCATGCCTAGCACTATTCCCAGGTCCACTGATTTTGCCCTTTCCCCTTATTCAAATCTCAATTTTTCTATTCCAGTTGTTTGATGCTTTCTTCCCCCCTCCCCACTTCTTTATTTTTTTTTTCAATTGAATCAAGAAAAGCCCTTAAGGTTCATGACTTTATAGCCCACTGAACAGCCTCATTAGGGGTTGCAACCAAGAGAATAACTAATTATGTTGTTTTCAAAAGCTGAAGCCATTTGATTAAAACTTGAACACGTCAGAAATTTTCTGTAGGAAAAAGACACTTTATCCAAACATAGGTGTTTTTTAAAATGTCAAACAATGAAAAATAGTTTGTATGAAACGCAAGCAATTAGGTTTCTTAAATCTTCCCTTTCAAGGTGGATTTTGAGTTTGGAATAGGAAGATTGGGAAGAAAAAAAAGAGAGATTTGTAGCAAAACATGTTTTATGCAAGTGAAAATCATAGAATGGTAAGGTTGGAAGGGAGCTCAAGGATCATCCAACGCCCTGCCATAGGCAGGGACACCTCCCACTAGCACAGGTCACTCAAGGCCTCCTCCAACCTGGCCTTGAACACCTCCAGGGAGGGAGCAGCCACAACCTCCCTGGGCAACCTGTGCCAGTGTCTCACCACCCTCACTGTCTTGATAGGTTTGACTACTACTTGCCTAGATCTTTTTTTTTGAGGAGGTCTGGGGTGGGAGGGTGTAATGGAGGGGTATTAATTGATGTGAGATGATATTTATTTCAAAAATTAATATTGTTTATTAATTTTTATATTCAGGAGTCTCACCCCCACCCCCCAACCACTAATTTTAATAATAATCTGTTCTTTGCACAGTCATGGAAACATTATACAGATAATAATATAGGATCTAGAAATAGCTAGCAATAATATGACATTAACTGAACTCAATCGAACTGGAAGAGAAGGTTCCTGCAGTCAATATACCACTTGTGGTTAATTGTACCACTTGTCCACTAGATGGACCCGAGGAGCTCCTTTCCACTTAGGTCAGAAAGCAATGGTGAATTACAAGAGGCTTTAAGTATTTACTCACCAATACTAATCTTCTGACTCGCAGGGATAGCTACAGCTTCGGACAGTACCCAAACACTTGCAGAGTGTTCTGTTTCTGTCTTGTTAGGCACTGAGGCTTCTGATTTTTCCCAGGCTTCACAGGCTGCTGGGAAAAGGACAATCTCTGACCCGGTCCTGATTTCTCTGGATGATCCGTGTGTCCAGGGCTTCCCATCTTGGCAGGAGACTTTCAGGTGTAGGGAGGATGTCTTGTGATGTGCAGTCTCATCATGATGTCACACTGGCTATGCAGGCCTGTTGTGTGGAGGCATTTAGAGCCCATTCCTGGTAAACTCCAGGCAGTGGAGTTTCCAGGCAGTTTCGGAGAGCTAACTTATAGTTCAGCAAAGCACGGCAAGATGCAATAACACAGTAAGGCAGTATACTGCCAGAAGCAGAGAGCAATGGCAACAGGCAACAGCAGGCAGTAGCAAGCATGAATACAATAGCAGAGCACATCGTGTTACTTGCTCATCTCTTTTTATCAATACAGCCCAAGACTAATGAGCCTTTGGACACAAAACAGCCAGCCAGAATGGCAGTTAGCTAAGCTTGACCATCTTAGGCGAAGCCATAGGCTTGCTTTATCCAAAATTGGGCTAAACACAGGCCTTGAACGAGGCAGGCAGAAGCTAAGTGTGTGTACCTCGTTTACTACGGAATGCAAAAGAGGTCTGGGCAAGCCAGAGTCCTTAGTGGCTCCAAGTTCTTTGTCCTCTTTTCCGCAGTTGCTTCTTCCCATAGCAGAGGGAGGGAGAGCAGAAGAATGTGTCTGGGCAAGCCAGGACATGTCTAAGCCTCTTTTGGCCTGTTTAAGCCTATCACAACAGAGGGTGGTGTGCAGAGAGAAACAGAGCAACTGCTCTGCCCTACTCCAAAAGTCACGTTTGTTACACTGTTAGGATATATGAGGTAGCAGATAATGTATCATCTCCACTTTAGGACACTTTCCCCTTTTGATAAGCACTGTATGAAACATTGATGTTCTTGGCTTTTGCTCTGCATTGACGTTAATGTAACTGCAGAGTCTTGGCCCTTTTGTTCTAAAATCTTAATACATAGATCACGGAGAAAAGCATAGATGGTTAGTGAGTTCAAGACTGAAGAAAACACAAATGCATTCTTAGGGATTATCTTGCCCATAGTGTGCAATTCCAGCAGGATTCAGCTATATGACGTTCTATCTTTTTTACCTCTCTAACACCAAAAGGCTGCCTGTAGCTACTTAATACTAGGTCCACATACTCCAAAGCATCCTGCCACTAATTCCTGTGGAAACTCTTGCTGAGCTGCATTAATCAGATCAAAGCTGCTGTTAGGGTGCTAAATGACTATCTGGTAACACCATGCAAAGCATGAGAGTATTACTGCGGTTACTGTTTGCAGCTGCTAACATGACAGAAGAGCCAACTCTGTGGGCCCTCTTGTGCATGGGGACCGATTTGCCAACCTCCACCTGACCTTGGTAGATGATCATTTATGTCAAACACAGCCTGTGTTTTTCTGGAATGAACACCCCAAGTGGCTCATTGGCTTCCTGGGTAAAGTTTCTCCATGTACTATGAAATTACTTTAAACAACACTGTCAGTAGTTAAAACAGAGGGCAGACAAGGCTGCTAATCCATCCAGAGAATGAATGAAGCACCACTCCTCCTAGACACAGGCTGTTTGCCATTAAGTTGGCAGGCTTGGTCCAAATGCACTTTACACCCTGAATAATTCAGCAGAACCTCTGGCAGCAGATCAGTCTGGGATTACATCACCAGCAGGGAGAATTAAGTGTGTCTTCATTTTCAGGAAGATAAAAACGTCCATCTGTTTCTGTGCTTTATTAATTCTGCCTGTAAGTAGAATACAGAGCTATACATTAATTAAATGCATACGACTGCCTAATAAATGTGTTACCAACTGCTCTCACAATGTCTGCCTCCTCATTAAATAGAGTTTGAGAGAGTATAGAAAGAGGTCTTTTTGCAATAGATCATAGACAGATAACAACTGAGCCACCTAGAGTTTTATGTAGCATTACAGAGAATGCCAAGGTCAAGAGGAATTCCTACTTCAATTTTCTCTTATTTTCACAACTGGGCCCCATGTGGCCCCACAGGACAAAGGTCTTCCACCTTCTTATTCTGCAAACATAATCAGTAGCAATTTTCTCCCCCTGGCCTACAGGCTCAGGGAGATAATGACATTCAGGGTTGCTACTAATATAATTCTGCAAATCAAAGAGCAATGAAGTGCCAAGAAAACTGGACAGCCAACACACCACTTTGCTCTGGCCCTTCAGTCTGCATGCTTGGCCTGTGGCTGTACACCACTGAATCAGGACATGAAAGTGAAGTAAGAAGCTTCAAGGTGTAAGAAAGTAGAGACCTCCTGGCGTAGCTGAGCCAGTACGACCCCTACTGCTAAACACACCAGAGAAGCGGCAGTTGTGGGGTTTGTGTGGCATGTGTTGTTGTTCAGGTGCATTAACATGGAATAGAGGTGGAAGTAATCCTCAAAAGGACAGCTAAAGGAAACAAAACCCCACACTCCTACATTACAAGAGAATCTATTATTAATTTGGAGCTGGGTAGGATTTGGTATTTGCAGTAATTCATAAGAATCTTTCTAACCAGGTTAGGGGGAAAGTGTCTTTCATTTGCATTTCTTCAAACCATTATTACCTGTCATTATCTACAGTTAAAGAAGTTGGAAAGCAAAGAGAAGCTTCTGATATTGCAGGTCTTAGCAATAGCTTTGCTTTACTATCATACTTAATTACCGTAGTTAAAAGAATGAACTCCGTGGTGGCAGTGTCTAAGCACATACCACCTCATTGCAAAAACCCAAGGTTCTTGCAAAGAAAATAACGCCACATATTCTATGGACTCTTTGGAAATGGAAAACAAAAGGTAAGGTGTTGCAATTCATACAGCTGCAAACATTTTTAATGGAATTGCTTTTAAATTTACAATAACTTCCCAGTCTGGAGGACTAAGGCTCAGCTAGAACTTGAATTTGCCCAAGGATGGTAAGCACAACAAGAAATAGTTTGTCACTATTGTCACTATTGTCACTGAAATAGTTTGTATGTGAGCAGCCAGCAGAAGTGGAGGGAAATCAGAGGCCCATTGGTGAACAGAGCAGGAAAACTAGTCATAGTGATGAGAAAACAGAAGTACTTTCTTTGTCTCTGTCTTTACCAGTGTAGCTGGACCCCAGACCACAAGATCAAACAACACATGTGTCTACCCACCAGTAGTGGAGGAAGGGCTAGTTTGCTGCTTCTTGAAAGAGATCAGCCTACTTAAACCTGTGTGGCAGAGAGGGAATACACCTCTGAGGTGCTAAGAAAAGTTGCTGACATCGTTGCAAGGCCATTGTCTGTAACATATGAAAAGTCATGGAGATCAGGAAATGTCTCTGATAATTGCAAGAGAGCAAATGCTATACTTACCTACAAGAAGGGCCCAAAAGAGGACCCATAAAATTAGAGGCCCATCAGTCTTACTTCAGTCCCTGGGAAAATGGTAGAACAAGTCCTCCTAGGTACTGCAACTAACCAAATGCTGCAGGTGATTGGGAGACATTTCAGCCTGAGCTCTTCTAGGGTTCTATGAGTCTAAAGCATGAGGGGAAAAAATATTATGCTTCATTTCAAACTGAAGTCCTACATATCCTGCACAAAACAGTCAACTTCAGCTTGAAAGGAACACCTCACCACCCCTCCGATTTTTTTCTGAATAATATTTGGAAAATAATGACAGAATCAGAGAATAGATCTGGTTGGAAGAGACCTCAAAGATCATCTGGTCCAACCTTCAACCCAGTACTGAAGGGTCAACACTAAACCATATCCCTAGGCATGAGGTCCACACACTGCTTGAACATTTCAGGGATAGTGACTTCACCACTGACCTAGGCAAACCATTCCAATGTTTCAGAACCCTTTCAGGGAAGAAATATTTCCTAACATCCAGCCTGAACCTCCCCTGGTGCAGTGTGAAACCATTTCCTCTAGTCCTGTCACCTGTCACCAAGGAGAAGAGGCTGCTCCCTCCTTGCTGCAACCTCCCTTCAGTCAGTTGCAGAGAGAGACAAGGTCTCTCTTCAGCCTCCTCTTCCCTGCCTTTTCTGAACCTCTTGAGACACAAAAGCTTATTACATTTTGGCTTTTAATCCTTTTGGAGAATGTTTTTCCTGGATGTTTTCCTCCTTGGTAAGTTGAAGCCAACTGCTCCTTCCTTTGGAAGTTCCTCTCAGAATTTTCTGTTAGAAATGCCAAGCGTTCTCAAAAGTGTTAGCAGGGGAGTATAGGAGTTAAATATCAGGGAAAGAGTTAAGAAAACTACACATCTTTTGGAGGAAAACACATAGCCTAATGGGAGTGCTCACCAGAGAGTTTGTATTTAGATAGCAAAAGTTAAGACTGCAGAGAAGAAAAAGCACTGAATGGTAAACTAACAGCGCAGTAATTAGTTGTATTCCAGTAACTGCTTATGAATTCCCCATGAGATAACATTGATTAAAGTTATTTTATAAGTATATTAGTAGTAAGTCTTTAAAAAAAGAGTCACACCAGGCTTTTATTGATGATTCAAGGGAACCAGAAATTTTGTTTAATTAAGAAACGAGACAAGAAGGAAAACATACAAAATATGTGAGAGGCGGCAAACAGAGAGCAAATGAAGGAACAAATTAAGTAACTAGAATCCTATATCATGTGGGTAATGCCAGGCATTACCTTTTCCTCTCTGGAAGAATGAATGGAAGAACGCATGAGAAAAGCCATTCTAGCAGCAGCACAGGTTTTAGTAGTACGTGCTTCTCTACCCTGTTTCACCTGCTCACTCCAGTCTTCACTCAGAAGATACAGTTCAGGCTCGTTGCTCTATTGCTAGTATTGCCCTAGGAGATTTGGATCCCAAGAACATGTACATCTTTTGCAAGAGAGAAACAATCAGACACCAACCCTGGTCATCTTTGAGACTGCAGGTGGCAAAGCAGCAGAAATGCATTATCCATTCCACAGGGAGCAAAGAGATAGAATCATAGAATTGGTTCAGCTGGGAAAGACCTTTGAAATCATCAATCCCAGCTGTTAACCTAACACTGCCACGTTTGCTGTTAAACCTAAACACCACATCTACACGTTTTTAAAATACCTCCAGGGGTAATAGTTCAACCACTTCCCTGGACAGTCTGTTTCAGTGTCTGGCAATCCTTTTACTGAGGAAATTTTTCCTGATGTGTAACCTAATCCCCTGGTGCAACTTGAGACCACTTCCACCCTCCTGTCATTTGCTACTTAGAAGAACAGACCAACAACTGCCTCTCAACAACCTCCTTTCAGAGAGTTGTAGAGAATGATAAGATTTCCCCTTTGCCCCTTCTTCTCCAGGCTAAACAGGTCCACTTCCCTCAGCTGTTCCTTATAGGACTTGCTCACCAGACCCTTCCACCATCTTTGCTGCCCTCCAACATCTCCATGTCTCTCTTGCAGTGAGGGCTTCAAAACTCAACATGTTATTCAAGGTGTGGTCTCACCAGTGTCAAGTACAGGGGAACAATCACTTCTCTACTCCTGCTGGCTACTCTGTTTCTGATAGAGGCCAGGATGCCTTTGGCCTTGCTGACCACCTGGGCACACTGGTTGTTGTGGCCTGAGTGCAGGACTCTGTGATTGGCCTTATGGTACCTTGTGCAACTGGCTTTGGTCCATCAATCCAGTCCATTTAGGTCCCTCTGCCGAGTCTCACAACTCTCAAGCACATCAACACTCTTACCCAACTTGGTATCACCTGCAAACTTACTGGTGGTGTCCTTGGTCCTCTTATCACAGATAAAGATATTAAAGAGAACTGGCACCAATATTCGGTCCTGGGGAACACCACTTGTGACCAGCTGCCAGATGAACTTAAATCTGTTCACCACCACTCCAGATGTGCTTAAATCTGTTCACCACCACTCCAGGTGTGTTTAAATCTGTTCACCACCACTTTTGGACCCAGCCATTCAACCAGTTTTGAAACCAGCAACATATATGCCCACCCAAGCCATAAAGAGCCAGTTTCTCCAGGAGTATACTGTGATAAAAGGTGTCAAAGGCTTTACTGAGATACAGGAAAACAACATCCATAACCTTCCCTAATCCACTAAGTGGGTCATCTTGTCATGCAAAGAGTCCAGGGTCATCAAGCAGAACCTGCCTTTCATAAACCTATAATGACTGGGCCTGATTGCCTGGCTGTCCTCCATGTGCTACAGAACACCACTCAGGATGACCTGCTCTATAACCTTCTCTGGTACCAAAGTCAGAGTGACAGGTCTGTAGCTCCCTGGGTCCTCTTTCTGGCCTTTCTTGTGGATAGGTGTCACATTGGCTAAACTCCAATCAAGTGCTAGTTTTAGCTCCTTACAGAATGTTTCATCTACCTTCTCATTCTGGTTTTGGTGGTCTGTAGATTCTTAGCATAACAGTCTACCTTGCTGCCTCTCTCTCCAATTCTTACTCATAAACATTCAACCCTCTTAACACTATTATTAAGTTCTAGACATTCAAACACTCCCTAGCATGCAGGGCCACAGCTCTGCCTCTCCTTCCTTGCCTGTCCCTTCTGCAGAGTTTATAGCCATCCATTGCAGCACCCCAGTTGTGAGTCATCCCACCCTATTTCTGTGATGGTGACTTTCCTATAGTCTCCCTGATACACAATGGCTTCCAGATCTTCCTGTTTGGTGCCCACGCTGGCGCACAGGTGGAGATGCACTTCAGATGGGCTGATGATTGCACCACCCTTTTGCAGGAGAAACCCTAAGTCCTACCTGACCAGTTTCAGATGCTTCCATGGTTTCTAACCTGTTGATAACTCTCATGTATTTGCTGCTGCACAGCTCTCCACGCCCAGCCTCCACTGAGACAGCAGACTGAAACAACTCACTAGCACACTATCCCACCAACTTTGGCATGACATGCCCAGGCTTGTCTCTAGTGAGCTTGTTTTTACCCCCTTCCCATTTCAAATCTAGTTTAAAGCTCTTTTGATGAGCCTTGCTGTCTCCTTCACAGAGATCCTTTCTCCCCTGCTGTTGATCCCAGGCTACTTTTGTTGAAGTCCACAAAGCTACACTGGGCAGCCATTTGGTTTTTCAGCTATCTGATATGCATGGCAAACATGCTATTGTTTTCTTTGCTCTTTGAGCAAGAAAATTACAGCTATTTCCCTGACTTGAAATCTCATTCTTTAGCACAAGGCAGTTATTCAGCCTCTCTGCTTTGTATCTGGGCTCACTCTACTCTCCTCACTATCACCCTGGTGTCAGAAATGTAACACAGGAAGGTACCAAAAGCACAAAGAAAGGTTACCATCTCCTGGACTCCAGGTCCTTCTCTGCCGGTGTGAATCTGTTAGTTCCATACACAGGAAGCAGCCTTGGAATCCACGCAGAAATGGAACAGTACCATCAGCCAGCAGCAGAGGGGCAGATCCAAACCTCTGAGCTACTGGGCCTGGCCATGAAAGGAAAAGGGACACAAGAGAAAAGCAAGTCTGAGACATGTAGGTTTGGGGAACTGAAGGTAGAGGACTGGCAGAATGGTCAGTCCTGTGTGCCCAGGCTGCTCTTTCCTCATCACTGTTGGAGCAAAACTAAACCTACTGATGTTCATGCTGCTCAGGCATAGCACTTGCCCATGGCAGGAGCAGGCTTTTGATCCAGCATTCTAGTCCCCTCTCACCCTGCTTAAGATCTGAAAAGTCCTTCAGTGTCAGTGGAGGAATGGGGTGGTAGAATCACCTGCTGCATTGCACTGCACTGTGGGATGTGTGTGATCTCAGGTAGCCACACATGCAGAACAGTTACCAAGGCTTGAAGAGCTCACTGCTGCCCATATTCCCCCCGATTCCTCACCTAGGCCACTGCTCAAATGCCTCCATTGCTCCATTCAGCACAGGTAGTCAAAGAACTGGCTTGAGAAATATTGTCAGGAAGGGACAATACAAAGATACCTTTGTGGAATCTGGAATGGCCCTTTGCAGAGTCCCAGCCATAGATATTGTCATCTCCTTCTTTATCCTCAAATCCCCATGCTCCCCAGCCCTGAAATGGCAGGACAAGGGCAGAATGAACAGCACTGCTAAAGGATCCTCTAATTGCACAATCCCTCCCTAACAACCCCCATAGCCTTCCTCTGCAGAAGAGGTCTGCAGTAAATCCTGTCACTACTTCTTACTTGCTAGAGATTTAAGATCAGATTTCTCCCTCATTTACATACAAGTCTAAAGCCATTAACCTCCAGAAAGCAATTCCTTCATCTATTGGTGCAAGGAAGAGTAGAATTAGGTCGTATGGACCCAGTCAAATTTTTATTTATTTTTTTTAATATAAATGAAGGCTGCCAAGAATACTTTACCAAAAGTTTAAGGAGCAGTTCTTTATACTCCTATTGCTCTTATTTAATCAAGCACTCACATCAATACCATAAAACCTTGCAGCATAACCAACAGCATTATGTAAGCTTTTGTTTGTCACACTCTCTCTGTTTAAATTCCACTGCTAGACAGAATATTGTTTTTCTCTTGATCCATGAGTGCTCATGGCTTTCAGGGGGTTTTGTTGATGTTATTCCTCTTGTTTTTTGTTTGTTTTTTTTTTTTTTT
>VWYK01060811.1:0-29251 GCA_013399775.1 Semnornis frantzii | reverse complement strand
AGTGGCACCCTGGCTGAAACAGTGTGGCCAGCAGGAACAGAGAGGTGATCATCCCTCTGCACTCAGCACCGGTGAGGCCACACCTCAGGTACTGTGTTCAGTTCTGGGGCCCTCACTATGAGAATACTGAAGTGCTAAAACATGTTCAGGGAAGGGCAATGAGGCTGGTGAAGGGCCTGAAGCACATGACCTATGAGGAGCATCTGAGGAAGCTGGAGTTGTTCAGTCTACAGAAGAGGAAAGTGAGAGGAGACCCTTATTGCTCTCTGCAATTGCCTTGAGGGGGGTTAGGGCCAGGAGAGGCCCAGCCTCTTCTCCTTGATGACAAGTGACAAGACTAGAGGATGCGGTTACAAGCTGCACCACGGGACATTTAAGCTGGGTATTAGGAAATACTTCTTCACTGAAAGGGTTATCAAATATCAGAAGGGTCTGCTCAGATCAGTGGCAAAGTCATCATCCCTGAAGGAGTTCAAGCAGAATGTGGACCTGGAGCTTAGAGACTTGGCTTAGTGTTGACCCTTCAGTACTGGGTCAAAGGTTGAATTGGATGATCTTCAAGATTTGTTACAACCAGATATATTCTGTGATTCTGTGAGTCTGTGAAATCATGCCTGGAATTCCCCAGGCAAATTTGGGGAAGACTAGCACAGAGCAGCAGCTCATCCTAGAAAGCAGATCCATGAGGCCCCAGCTTTAAGGAAGAGAGTATAGTTGCAAGGACATGAGTTGTTTCACACTACCTGTGTACAAGGTCAGTCACTGACTCCTGAGTATTCCATCTTCCTCACTGACTTCTGGACCCTGCTGTCCTGATCATCCCTGTTGCTGAAAGGTCACTTCTGTCCCAGACACTCTCTTGGGAGCAAATCAGTCAGCCTCCACTGAAACAAAATAATGTGTGGCACATGGCAAGAGCCATTCCAGGAGGGCTGTGTGGACAAGGCTGCACCAGCCTAGGCTCCCACTATTCTCTACAATGCCCTGCTGGAGGACTTCACCCCATACCACTTGCTAAGGCCTGTGAGGTATATCCTCAATTTAAGGACACAAAATCATTCTGCTGGCGGACACCCTTCACGCCTTTTCAGATTCTGCAAATCAAANATTGTGGGATTGAATAACAATCTTCAAGTCCCAAGAGGACTTTCTTAACCCCATAATTCCCAACCTGGGACACACCCCCAAAATAATAGCCAACATCTTAGAAACACCAGGAATTTCCACAGAGCCCACTGAAAATGAGGAATGGGTACCACACAAAGTAGACGCAACCACCAACTGTAGGCACAGTAGTAGTGTGGCCATAGATGCTGTGTGCTGTGCTGAAATGGTCAAAGGACTCACCCATCGCAGTGTTCCCTCCAGCTGCTGTCATTCCTGTTCAAAGAGTTGCTTTTCTCAGGCATTGGTGAACACCTAGACATGTAGTGCCACCGCTGCCCCAACCCCAGATCGAAAGCACCCTGGTTTGGGCAGGTTCCCCTCCACAGCACTGCAGGAAATCAGAACATGAGCACAAGCCAAATTACACAATGCTTCAGCTTCTCATAAAGAGTTACTGCAGGTCTGTGTGTGAGGATATGCACCTCAGCAGATGGTTCCTTTTGTTCATGCTCCCTTCTCCTTTCTGCTAAATCAGCCTGACAAAGAAGCTGATTTTTTACATTATTTAGGGAAGAAAAGCAGAGAAACATCTTCACAGCAAGCAAAACAGGAGGGAAATAAACATACACAGGCAAATACAAGGCATAGGTTCTTATGTTCTGGTGTTTCTCATAGCCCTCTGCATGTCAGTTGTGATGAAGCTGGAAACATCTTCCTCTTTGCAGAAGCAAGCCCTCTCCTGTAGTTGAACCCACAGCCTTGGCTTAGGGGTCAGAATACAGTCTCTTTTATTTACTGCTAGAGATGCCACACATAAGATTGTGCCAGCGACCTACCTCTGCAAGAATGTGTCTTGTACAGTGTTTTGCATCCTGAGTTGATGCCTCCCAGATCTATGTAGCAACCCTGTGCCTTGCTTCTGTATGAGGTCCTCACCAGAATGGAAGGCTGAAGTGGCTCCAAATCTTGCCACGTGTTCCTCACTCCCTGTTGCAAATCCCTTCCAGGAAAACTCATCACTGGTATATTTCAAAATGAGGTTGAACCAAGGTTTCACTGCAGTTAAGACAATTTAGAGCCCTGTACCTTCAATCCACCATTGCAAGAACAGTGTGATGCTGCTGGAAGGCCCATGACAGTTCTATTGCTGCAGTGCATGCTCCTAGGACAGACCAAGGACATCCATCTCTGGTAGGTAATGAAAATTGAGATCTGGAGAGAACCACCCTACCTGCAACTCATTCCAGCCAGGAGCCAGACTCCCACAGGTCCTCCCCACTGCCCATGAGGAAGCCCCATAGCAGCTCCTGCAAGGATTAGCGGTGGGTGAGAAGTGGCACCCTTCTCTGCCTCTCTGTGTTTCTGTGCAGACAAATCAACAATAGTCTGGAAAAAAGAAGACTGAAAGGAGATCTATTGTTATAGATAACAGACTGTGGATATCACCACACACATAT
The DNA here is from genome assembly GCA_013399775.1 of Semnornis frantzii. Lineage (NCBI taxonomy): Eukaryota > Metazoa > Chordata > Aves > Piciformes > Ramphastidae > Semnornis > Semnornis frantzii. Next base: position 26,687 of record VWYK01060811.1, on the reverse strand, counting down.
CTTATTGAATCAGTCATGGGCTTCTCATAGCTGCAAGGCAAATCTCTCTACCTCTTTCATCTCTCACACAAATTGTGAAACTTCCAGCTTGAATAGCCTCTTATTACAGACACCAACATCTGTAAGAATGGGGCATTGTGCTTGGTTGAGGTCTGTCAACTTGGCTTAATTCTACCTAACATGAGGTACCCAAACTGAGAAATCTCAATAAACAAATACTGAAACCTCTAAGTGAGAACTGAATTGCTTCCTTCAAGGACTGCAAAGAGAGACATCAAGAGGGTAAGGCTCCAACACTGACAAGTGCAGGTGTGGGTGCAGCCTGTGGTATCACAGCACATCAGATTCTCATCATGTCTAATGCTTAAACTGCCAATAGGCCATATGTTGGTGAAAGACCAAGACAGGCCCAGGATCCTTCACTTTGCATTTTTAGGAATCTCCGTCTGCTTGCTCAAAATTGTTCATGGCTGATCATGCAGTTTGTGCAGATTTTCTCTGCCAAACTTCCTAAATTGATTGATATATATATATTTACAAGACAGATATGTACAACACAATGCAATATCCCACAATACATGAAGTGTGAGAGAATGACACTGGTATGCTTGTTCTAGACATCACATTACATGGAGGTGTGTATGTGCAACTTTGGGAAGATCAAAAATCTTGAAATAGGTGATGCTCAAAAGCTCACCCTCTCTCTTAAACTCTAGCACAGAAAATGTCACCACTCAATTGCTGCACTATTTTTTTCTTTTTTTTTCAGCACACCATGGTATTCTGATACTAGATAATTTTTGATGTCTTGTAACTAAAGCTTGGAGGGAGGGTGGATGTCACACATTTTTATTTGGATGCTTGGGTTTAATGCAAGTAATGGTTGGATTTTTTTCCCCCAAGATTAAAAAGGTGTATGTTAAAGATTCATCCATGCACCTTGTCTCAGAGGTACCAGATGATGGGGCATATGTGATTCATTAACTGAACATTTGTTTCCCCAAGAGCAATACATGTATTGCTTGTGCTCTGAAGTAATGCATCTTTCTTAAAGAATCTGCACCTATTTCCTTCCTATCTGCAGGACACACAGTGAGTAACGGTGATACATCTGGCCCTCACCCCATGCAGAGCACATTTCAGGCAACAGTAGTCCACACTCAGGACTCTGAAAATCCAGACTCCAAGTACTTCTGTCCAGAGCCTGGACTACACTGCAGTGCCACTTCGTGATGCTGATCCACACCATTGCAGACACCTTCCCACTCCAAACACAATAAGAAAAGCTTGTGTTAACTTAATGCTAACGAAAATCTCCAGGGTTATCCCTGGGGAAGCTTCCATGTCCCCTTCTGTTCACGCCAGCACCACAAGACGTCAGCCAAGCGTCATCCTTTCTTGTTCACGGATTCGTTATTTATAGAATGGTTTGGGTTGGAAGTGACCTTGAAGATCATCTAGTTCCACCACCCCCCGCCACCCTACAATAGAACAGGTTGCTCAAGGCCTCATCCAATCTGACCTTGAACACCTCCAGCAAGGGGGCAACCTCCAAGAAACCTGTTCCAGCATCTCACCGCCTTTACTGTATTTATTTCTAATATCTTGCTTAAATCTATGCTCCTCAAGCTTCAAACCATTCCCACTCATCCTATCACTACAAGCCTTTGTAAAAAGTCCCTCCCCAGCTTTCTTGCAGGCCCCTTTCAGGTACTGAAAGGCCACTATAAGGTCTCCCCAGAGCCATCTCTTCTCCAGGCTGAACAGCCCCAACTCTCACAGCCTGTCCCCACGGGGAAGGTACTCCAGCCCTCTGATCATCTCTGTGACTCTCTTTTGGACCCCCCACAGCAGTTTCATGTTCCTCTTACACTGGGAGCACCAGAACTGAATACAGTACTCCAGGTGGGGTCTCTTGAGTAAAGGGGGGGAAACCACCTCCTCCATCATGCTGGTCACACTTCTTTTGATATAGGACAGGACTGATCTTCTGGCCTGCAAGCATACATTGCTGGTTCATGTTGAGTTTTTTGTCAGTTGACACCCCCAAGTCCTTCTCCTCAAGACTGCTCTCAAGCCATTCCTTAAGAAGCCTGTATTTGTGCTTGGGATTGCCCTTGTGGTGTCATCTGCAAACTTGCTGAGGGTGCACTCAATCCCACTGCCCATATTGCTGACAAATACAGCAAACAGCACTGGTTCCAGCACTGACCCCTCAGGAACACCACTTGTCACTGGTATCCATTTGGACAATGAACCACTGTAGCTGCTGCAAGGTTAGCAAGCTGTCAGGTCAAGTGTCTCCCTTTATTCCTTGTTTTGTCACAAAAACGTCCCCTCACTTTTCACTCAAGGGGAACTATCAGAACAGATGCTGTGAATTTAGGAGTTATCTTTACTTTTTCCTTTTGCCAAGGTAGTACTCTCACCTCCTGCCATCAGCCTTTCATTGACTATGCTTTCCACTGCACTTCTATTTTAACTTCAGCTGCCGCCTTGTGCTTTTTCTTTGTTGCACAGTGATTCAGTTGTCATCTGTGCAGAGGGCCCTGCTGTTTTTCCTAAGGTGCACATAATGAGGCCGATTTTCATCTCGCACTGCATATGGGACACGCAGGCACACCAAAGCATTCTCTCAACCACTGAACACAAACAGTTGCTTCAGCAAAGACCACAGAGATGCTGAAGTGCCACCCAGTGACCACAGAAGAACATGCTGCAGGTTGGGCTATAAACTTCAATCTGGGATTCATCTCATCCAATTTTCAGCTGTATAAAGGTTAAGCATCTAAAGTGATCATATGTGACCCTGCATGACCATCATTCTCAACCATATGCTACAGTGCCATTTCAGAGCCCCTAGGACCTGGCCTCCACAATTGATTCAGGGTTGCAAGTCTGCTTTAGATGCTGAGTGCTATCAGCCCTTAGAGATGTCAGAGACAATAGGGCGTCTTGGTTGTGGGGCATGATTCAGTTGCCTCAGGGTCAAAGAGATACTTTGGAGGGGAACACAGTAACTTTCTGACACAAAATAAGCATCTATATTTAGAAGCCTAATCTCATAATTGGCCAATAGATGCAGGGTTCAGGAATGTTCACCTATGGACTTACAAGTTTGTTTGCTGTTTGCTTTGTTACTGCATATAGTTAACTAATCGCACAAGTAAGAGTGGCTAGGACTTAGCTCCAGGTTGTAGGCAACTAAAATTTGGTATGGAGAATTACTTTATACAGACAGCCTCTCTTAGGTATGCAGGCATCAGACTTCCTTATCTACCTGTTCTCCAGGTGCTTGTTCGGCTTTAGAGGCATAGACGTCTACAGATGTACCAGTTTAGGTGTCTTGATCCGTGACATGAATCTTATTCCAGTGGTAAAGCAAAAGGTAACTAGATTCAAATGCTTTTCATACACATCAGCATCTCTTCACTTTTCCATGCATTAACTACCCAGGGAAAAGGCAATGCTGTAGCATCCGATGAGTATTTGTTTTACCATCACTAAATAATCAGGTAGGACTTCTGCTGAATTATTTTGCTTGAATAAACAACACCAGAAGTATACAAAACTAGTCTGTGTCATTTGATCACCAGTATCTTCAGAAAACGTATTTACTTCTTACAGCAAAGATTAGCCATTAAAACAACTATCTGGTCAGCAAAATTAATTAATTTTGAGCAATAAAGAAACTATAGGTGGAAAAAAATAAACAAACCAAAAGCAAACTCTTCAGCTGCTGAAAACTTTATTCTTTTGTTACTTCATACCCCTGAGCTATAAAGCCTTGTACAAAAAAAAAAATAAAATCCCAATATAATTTTACTGATGTTAATACTGCAGCTTTGTAATTTTTAATCATTTACTGTAAAAAGGAAGAAGAGGAGGAAAACTGCCAATGAATCTACTGAAAGCATTTAACTTTCAGATGATGTCATTATTGTTGCAATGAGGATTGGCCAAAACGTTTCCATTTTATTAAGAAATGAGATTTTATTAAAATCTTTCTGCAAAATAGCATGCCCCATTTCAGGAAGAAATTAACTGAGAAGTGAACTTTAGTTCAAACCGTTTCGCTGTCTCACTTAGAAAAGAGACAAACAATTGGTTCCTACTGAACAGAGCAAGGGCCTGTGTTTGTCTCCTCCACTTAGTGGGAATACATCAGACCACTCTGAAAAAAACAAAGAGATTGTAAAAAACACATATTCAAACTTCCCTGACTAGAAAAATTCAAAATAAAATACTTGTAGAAACCTCAGCAGCCCCAGCTGCAACAGGGAGTGCAGCAACATGAAGAGATGAACATTCAGGTGGAATGTAAGAAGCAAATCCTCCACTGGAGCAATGAAGTCCAACAGCATGCAGAAGATGTAGGTATGTAATATGGTTTGCAGAACTGGATCCTGTGAGAAGCTGAGTGGCTTTTGCAAGACACTATTTGAGGGTACCAGGCACTGAGGTATGGGAACCATGAAGCCCTCAGACAGCACCTGCAGATTTAGGTCTCTAGTGCAATATAAAACACATTTGCTCCCTTTAGTGGCTTGGGAGCTTACTTTGGCTTAGCTCTTCCTCCAAGCATTTGCTATTAAGTTAATTAAGCATGTAAAAACAACAGTCTCACTTTCCAGAGACTCAACGTAAATACTACTCTGTCTTCTTCAAGGGGCCAGATTTTCTGCAAGGGCAAATCAATGCAGCTTCACTGATGGAGGATCTGGCCTTAAAGTCTATCCAGTGCATTAAAACCAGGGCAGCACGACAGACGCCCTGGCAGTAGAACAATTCTCGAGATTAATATTTGAGGAAATTTGGCAGGAAAAAAAAAAAAAAACCTCTGTTCTGAAATGCTGACATATCTTTAATCAGCACTGACCACCACAGTTTCTCCTCTTGTGAATTGTACACTTATGCCTGGAGTTTCACTGTCGTTCTCTTCAAGCTTTAGTGCTGCGTTGTCCAAGCCAGTGCTGCTGGGCTGCGGCAAAGCCGTGGGTTCTGCTGTCCGAGTGGGAGTGGAGCAATACAAGATGAAACCCACCATGATGATAACAAAGGACAGGATATAAAGACCTGAAAACTGGCAGAGAAAAGAGACAAGTGAAGTCTTTTCTGATGTGAAAACGCATCAATGCTGCCTTAAGAACATGAAAGCTATCCTGCTTTTAAAAAATATTTTAATGAGGATTATCCCCACGATCTGTACTCAGGTCTGAAAATAAAAATTCAACAGCTCCATTCACTGACAGACTCCAGCTTCTGGCATGTCTTCTCATCCTCAACACTGTGGGGGGAGTTTTCTTAGGTTTACATACTAGAAATCTTCAAAGAGAAAATAGATGGCTGTACATACGGTGATACTACACCTGAATGCTGAAACACTCTATCCCTAAGAGAACTTTGTTTCAGCACTGGCAAGAGACAAAAACTCTCCATCTTACTGCAAGTTACCACAGCAGTTGGTTCTTTGCACAGCTGTCTTAATTGTCTGCAAGGTTAGACAAATGTAACTACTGGACCAAAACCAGTTTGCTCTTTACACCCAGTTCGAAGAGAGGGAGACTGAGACTCCTTTAACAAGACTGGCATTTGTGCTCTGTTAAGTGTAGTGCGAGGTAAGAGTACGAGCTGCCAAGGTACATAACAGCATTTGATTCGCTGTTTTTCTCTTCCCTGCCTGAAGTCCAACAATTGCCAGAAAAATAAATGCATACTTCATAACATCAGATTAAATAACAGAAAGTAATCAAATTATCCACAGTGAGAAAAACTTTTTCATCAGATTTTTAAAAATCCTTATTGCCTTTGCCAATCCACATTGGTTAAACAGTATGATGGATATAGCACATCTTACATCCCACTGTCAGTATTCCCTAACCTTCTTAGCTTCCTCAGATATAGCTGAAAAGCAAGTTCTACCTTATCAAACAGCAGATCTGGGTGAAATGAATGGTAGGACCTGGATGGTGGATTTTGATAAAAAAAATTAAAGACCGAGACATCATTAAGGCATTGCAATTACTAGCTGGCAGTTACTTGGATTGGAAGCTCTTGTATGACACTACACAAAAGGAAAAGCAGATTGCAACACAGTGGCCTTGTGATGTGTGCTCTCCCTCCTCACTTGCTGGCTGTTTTCCTGGAGGAGCTTGAACTCCAGTGTTCTCCTTGCACAGGGCAGTACCAAGGTCTCAAGACATCCTCATGGAGGCAGCAGCAGCATCTGTAGTCCTCCCCCTGATTTGTTCCAATCAAACAGGCAGAACGTGGGTCTGTACCGAGGCACCTTCGAAACTTCTCCACAGTGCAAACTAAGGCCATGAGTGAACATATGTGTTTGTGTGCAAGAGCATATAGCTGTCCGGCAAGACCGGGCAGTCACAGTAACTACCAGACGCCCTCTTGTAGTGCATATGAGGAAGTAGGTGTCTCAGATCCTGCCCAGAATTGATTTCTCCATGAGGAATTAACAGCCAGCAAGCCAGGGTGCCAAAGCTGATGCAGTATAGCTGTGATTCAAGGCCTGCCTATGTCTTCGCTGCTATTGAGGTGAATCTCCATCATGCTGCTCCAACAAGCCACTGAACTTTTTTTCTTTCATTTTTTGGGAAGGGTTCAGGGATCTTCTCCTAGGTTTTTTAATTCCTTTTTCCCCCTCCCCCCCATTTCAAATATTGCAGCAACTTCCCTGCTTCAGACACTAATTTCATTCATACCTGTACAGCTTATATCCCCATACTCACTACCGAGCTTAAAGACTACTTCATATGTTACTAGAGGACTGTAACTCCATCTAGTGTCTCTATTTGCAGTACACTCTTCTTCCAAGGGAGTTCATACAACAAAAGCATTTGGAGATCTTTTTTAGTATATCTTGAGGGACTACAGGTATCTTATGAAATCATTAGGAACAAGCACAATAAAGATACATTATGGAGTAAAAGAGAGAAAAAAAGAGCTTATCAAAACAAGTATGTACGATTCACTTTTCACCTTTAACAGATGTTGAGTGCATTAGCAAAACACTGCGCACAAGTTAAAACCTCATCTTTCCCCTTTTTGCTGCTTTGTTTCTAACCACAGATGCAAGCTCTTATTTTAATAAATAGTTGAATTTTCATAACACAATCCCAAAGTCTTTTCTAACTCATTTTTCTGTTTTGCCACCAGTACACCCTGAAGTCAACAATTAAGGGATAATCAGCTACCAGAAAAAAAACTCTTACCAAAATAAGCTAAAAATCCTGAAGTTTATTATATCCCTTCCAAAGCTCTTGCTTATTTCTTCCTCTTTATTATAAATATATAATTGTTTCTTGAGATAAGCTATCTGTGTGTCAAAACGTGTTTAGAAGTGACTCAAAAAGGATTTTTTTAATTGTCAGAATGTAAGTATGGTTCACCTCCTATATCCATTTTTAGCGCATGCGCTGTATCTTGGAGCAAATTTTGGAATCCGAAACAGGGACTAAAGCCTAGCTAAGAGACTGTTAAAACGGAAAATCTACCTGCTCTCAGACCCTACCATTACCAGAAGTCCACACTGTAAAACAAATTTGCCTTCATTTTCAGAAGCAAATCTGACCTAAAGGCTTCTGGTTCTCCTTAATGCTGCAGAGAAAGCAACCACATGGAATAATACAAATTATGTTCTTAAGCAAAGTTCACAAGCTTCTCACTAAGCCCTTCCAGTCACTGAGCAACAAGCTCAATTACTCCAATTGCTGTAATAAGCCAGGTTCTCACAAATGACTCTAGATGAAAAATGTTGGGTGGAATGAAATCTTTTTGGCTTGTCATTTAGCTTGAATAGACATTACCAACAATACTTTAGAGCACAATAAAAGTAACTGCCTTTTGGAGAGGTATAGAATAATATATTTATCAGTATTTCTTGCAGCTCCTTTAGTCTCTCCTTAGCAGTAGCACTTATCCCAAGATGCTGGTTACAAACAGAACAAATTTCTAAATTCTAAAAGAAAATATTAATTTCTGTAAATCAAGGCAAACTGCTTCTCTCTCAGGCACCGAATGCCTTTGAGGACTGGGCAAGTCAACTCTCCCTTCAGACATACAGAAAGAAGAAGCAAATCTAACATATGGTTGCACAGCTTACAGCAAGGACCCTACCACTTGAACACCTCGAGCAATTACTTACTATCCATCAACATTAACATATTCCATCAAGTGTCAGGTTGTTTGAAAATCACTATCTGCCTAATGATGCAATGCTAATTAACTAAGTAGGACTCCTCCTGATTGACATCTGCCAACAATGAACAATACAAGCTGTAAAAATGTCAAGTGCAAAGGACTGCTCAGTGGCTTTTATCCTTTGATTTTATGTTTGATATAACTGAAATTACATTGAAAGAATGCAGGAACTTACCTTGTAGAAGAAGAGGAAAAGCCCAAAGAACAGACTGTAGAGATCCGCGGTCAGAATACCCAGGTTAACCGAGGTTGCACTGGTAACTTTAATAACTACTGGCATGAAGCTATACAGCCCAAACATACACAGGGCAAAGACTGTGAATAGCAGCACTGTAAAACAACATGACAATTTAAAGAACACCGACGTTCTTCAGATGCCTTAAAAGCATGCATTTTTTTCTTTTAGGATAAGGTATCCTAAAGGATATGGGAATGTAAATTTAAGAAGCCATAGAAGAAATACATCCTTTCCATGTCTATCCTGTATTGCAAAATTTACTGTAGCCATGCAAGAAAGTTCTCATTCTTTCCTAGTTCAGGTAAAAGTTGACTGAAAAAATTTAGACCTATGTTTATCAATAACATACAGTTCTGTTGCAGTAAAAATGTCATAAAATCCATTTTCCCAGTATTTCATTTAGGAAGGACAACAGAAAACTGTTCCTGTGATGTTCCAGCACCAAACACACCTGTAATTAAACAGGTTTCATTTTTACTTATTTTGATTTATTTTCAAAAACTCAGATATGAAATGCAAAACCTGCGCTCAAAGGTTTTAATGTTCAATCCCACAAGACACATCACTCTGCTGAGTTGCAACGTCTGCAGAAAACGGATTTGTGACAATATGAATGTTGCTTCATATCCAGAGAAGAAAAACTTTAAACTCCAGCACTCAAAAGTCTAAATGATTATAATTTCCAGGGTTCTCTAAAAAAAGCACATAATTTTGTCATCCACATACCAATTTTCCAGTTCCATGGAATTCTCATTATTTCCCTATGTTCCAAAATGGCTCTAGAGTAAAAGAAAAGATGTAATACGATAAAAGAGAGAAAAAAAATAATATGCAAATAGATAATTTAATTACCAACATATAAAAGAAACATTTTGATTTACAGTCCCTTAATTTTAATTTTAAATTTTATTGAATGACACTAACTCCAACATCTAACAAGCATGAAAAAAGACTTGAAAATTAAAGTGCCAGAAAGTCAAGAGCACTTTTATTTATTTCTTATGCCTTCTTGCCAGGCTTTTTCATCCTTCAAAGATTCATTTTTATTTGATATACCATTTGAGGAAATTGCTAACTATAATGATGAGAAATGAGGAACATAAAATTCATTAGACAGACTTAAGTGCATGTGGTCTGTTGCTCTAATGTGTTTATTTATAAGAGTATACCTGGCTTCATTTTAAACTGAAGTTTAATATGGAAGATCTCCCTCTAATTATTATCTCCTGAACTCTTCCACAGAGAAAATCCATGAATACATGCCTGTGAACAGTCCTCAGCATACTGAGGATCCAAGAGTTCAATTGCACAGTTTCAGCTTTAGAATTGCTGTAGTAAGAGCGGTGCAGATAAAAAGGATATGAAACAGATGCTGATCAGCAACAAATATAAAATCCAAATGAGAGGACTCCCACAGAGGCCAAACACAGATGGAACAAAGAATTAATTTATAACAACATCATTTCATGATAGACAAGCAATCATCTGCAGAATATTCTTAATTAGTTTTAAAATAAATATTAGATCCTTACAGCTGTAGACCGCTGATAATAGTCCCAAACAAGCCCACCATTCCTAGAAACTCCACTCTGCTCAGATTTTTCACAATGTATTCCTCACTCACATTAGAAATGGCATACAAAGAAGCACCAAGAAGCACTAAGACATCTCCAATCACCACGTCACTACCTGTACAGAAATATTAATCCACAATAAGGGTAATGCTGCAAACGCTTGTAAACTTTCCTTCAAAAAGACAAGCAAATATATCTCTAACACCTCTGTCTTCCAAAATAAGGAGAAAGGAAACATCCCCTCTATGTGCAGGTGAGTGGTTTGGTGTCTGCTTGTGGACTGTGCTACCCAGCCACCTCCCCCTGCACAGTCTGGAATGAGCTAAACCAAACATTTAAATTTCATCCTAACCAAGCCACTATAGTGTGGTCCAATTCTACTTCTGTTGATCTTAGTCACTGTAGAGACTGAAAAAAATTCCCAATTAGAGATGCTCTCCACCTTTCTGAATATTGCCTTCGCTTCTGCAGTAAAGCATGGTTCAGGTCTTGCTAAAAACAGTCTATTGATTTCACCAGGATCTGAACTCAGTTTCAGGTTTATGATGGGTCTTAAGTGGCCACTGTAGATGGATGATATCATGTGTTTTGCTGTGACTTATTTATACTGTGCAAAAGGGGCTCCCTGTAATACCATCACTGATCAAGTAAATGTCATTATGCATCAGAGAAATAGCAAGAGGCTCACTGTTGTTTAAATTCTTGAATTGATTTAAAATTTCCTTCCCTGAGCCAGTTGGCAATCACTAAGAAAACATGTTGAAAATACAAGGTTAAATAGTAGCAAGGATACGCAAGTCAGTGAATAAAGCTCAAATGTCTTAAAGTCTCAGGGAAATGATTCTTCTCCCTCAGGACTGAGATACCTGCACCACAAAGCATTAAAGCTAAGCCTTGTCTTGACATCTTACCTACGGCGAGGGCCAAAAATAAGACCAAACAGGCACGTCAATGCCCTGAAATTTACCTTGCCTCATACCCTCTGGCTCTGAAAATTCAAAATTCATATTCCAAATAGAATTGTTATGATATGGGTTGTTTTAGAGAGAGAGAGACCTGCACTTATCTGCACCTGGATGGATCCTGGTCCCCAGAGCCCAGCCTCCCCGCTTAAGGTCCCAGGAATCCCAGTATTCTGTTCACATCTCCTTTTGCTCTCCCATTAAGTAAACCCCTGCTTTCCAGTCTGTGATCTGTGGGACCATTTCTGCTGGATCTTCCAAAGATAACTATGAGAAGTCAGCTACTGTTGAGTAACTTTACTATTTGTGCTCATACAAAACTGCAAATCAGAGAAGCTTAGCTGTCTGCAGGCTGATAACATGGAAGCAAGACCAAGTTTCCAGTGAGAGGCAAACATCTTAGACCATCTCACATGCTTAGTAGAAGTGAAGAAGCCTTCCAGAACAAGGGCTTTCACCAGGTCTGATGCACAGCAGCAAAATTTAAGCTTACAGTAAAATTTAAGCTTAACACACGTTTCACTATTAAGGTGGAAGAAATAACCCAAAACTACGAAAAAAGAAATTCCATAGCTCCCTATAAAATCAGCATCTCCTCAGCCACTACCTTCTTGGACAAGAAACACAAAGAGTAGTTTTTCTTCTCTTTTAAAATAGAACTATGTCCACTCCCCCTGCATTTGCTCCTCTTTCCCCTTCACAAGTTAGCCCACCATGGTAATGTCTCTCTGCTCTTCCCTCCCACCCTCAAGACAAAGGACTCCTTACCTTCACTGTCCTGTCTCCCTGCCAAAATGTCTGCACCCACCATTGTTCCTACACCCAGCAAACAGACGGCAACAGCAAGGAAATGGATCAGCCTGTATCTTGCACGGAGAACGAACCACGACAAAGCCATCAGCACAGGAATCCCAAAACAGTCCAGCAGCTGTGCGTACAGAGAAACAGTTTGAATTAGTAACACATCCTAAATCTGGATTATACTATCCTGAAAGCAAATGTACAGGTTCTTACTTTATGTCACTGTCAGATGTTAATGAAAGCCACAAAGCAACCCCAGCAGTTTCATTGAAAAGACGTCAGACCCACATTTTACCATTAAAAGCATTTTGCAAGTGAAGGAGAAGTTGGGGCAAGTGTCCACTCTCTCCTGATAGAAAGGCACTGACCTAGAAACTCATCTAATGATGGATCTAACTAATCTCTGCAGATTCACAAACAAATGCTAGGATGTTGATCTGAAACCATGTCACTCCCCACGACACCAATACACCGACACATGTTCACTGACATTTCCTTTTCTCCCCAGCAAGTTTTATCTGCCTCTACTTTTTGATCCTCCTCAAATCTGCAATTAAAATGCAGGGTTTCATGTACGTGAAGTAAAAATCTGGAACAACTGAAGGATATAAGTAATCTGATTTTATGTTGAAATGACTGGGATGAGAACCTGATCCTGCGATTCTGCTTTTAATTTCTTCCGATCCCTCACCCTCAACTGTATCCTACTAAAAAATTTTTTTTTTTTAAATGGTACATGTGGTAGAGGCCACGTGCAAAACTAGAAGAAGATAGGAAGGGAAGAATAGCTTTTCTAAAGTCACTTTCCCAATCTTCCAGTCTCTGATGGAAGTATGTAGAAGCCACTGATGTGTTCTCATTATTCTGTTAGAGTAGAGTCTCAATTAATCTGAAGCAGGTAATCCATTCTAATTCACCCATGCAGCAGCAGCAACACAAAAGGCATCTGGAGTTTAGAAGCTCTTCAAATGTGTTTGCAGACACTGCTCCAAGCAAACTGAACAGCTTTGTTTCAAGGATGTCTGCACTCCATGACGCACCCATCTTCTACTTGTTCTTCCTTATTACGGAAAGTGCCAAGAGTTAGCTATGTTCTTAAACAGATGGATGTAACGTAATAACCAAATAATATTAAGAATATTAAGCTAATAATTAATATTTAATTCAACAAATTCGAAATTAAGACTCTGCTTCTGATTTTTTCTGGAGGGAAAAACAAAAAAAACCAAACGTTTATTTTTTGACCTCAGTAGAGTGCCATTAAACTATATAAGACAAGAGTGTACAGTAAAGCACATAATCAGCTTCCCAAAGATTGCTCACAAATTACTCTCAAATGTCAGCCCTTAAAACTTGGCCTCTTGAAGTCCCTACAAAGTATTAGGTCCAGGTAAATAGGATGGGGGCATAATCATTACAATCAAGACAGAAGCCTTTAGATCTTTGTGTTCATTGCCAACCTCTGCCTGCCTAAGTGTACCATGACAGTTGCCTTACCCATGTGATTACATTTATTTCAGTACAACTTTGCTCTACTGGAAAGTATCACACTGTGAGTTCCTATCGAATCACAGGTCCTTTTCTCTATCATACTTTTAGTCTAGACTAAGGAAAAGCCTTCAAAATTTGACTGTTTGGACTAGTATCAAAACACTCAATCAAATATTTGTAGTATCAAATCACTCAAATTCAAATATTTACTCCCTCACTAGTAGACATCTCTCCTACTACTAAGCAAACTTTCACTTCCCTGTTGAGATGTTACCACATAGCTTTCCAATCTTAAAGCACTTTTCCAACGAAACAGAAAGAGTGGAAGAAAAACTCTTTAAAAAAAAAAGTAAATTCTTAATTAGGACTTTAAAGAATGGTACATAATGAGCCAGAAGATCTTTCAGTAACGCCAGATGAAGCATCGCTACATCCAGACCAACAACATACTGTAGAGGTACAGTATCCTGGTTAGAAGACTTGCAGCCAGGACACACAGGCACCAAATGATGAAGAACATGCTCTGGTGATCTGTTCCAGGGGACTATTACCCTCAATTACAGATCGAATAAATCTGATTTACAATTACCAGATCTTGCCTTCCCTTCATCTATTGCATTACAGATCTCTTTGGTGGAAAATGCTCTCTTCTGTAAAAGATCAAGATCAAAGAGGTGCAAAGCAGATGTAATGCCTCAATGAATTGTGTCAATGAAATAATTTAAAAGAATAAAGTTTATTTATTCAGGTTTTATGCCATTTACAGTAGTAGTACTGCAATACTCATTACTATTGCCAGTAGAGCCTCAGCAAACCCATACTACTCAATTCTAGCCTGCATTTTCACATGGGAAAAAGATAATCTGGTGATTTGATTTACAAATGTTTTGACTCAAGTCAAGCTTTAACCCCATGGTTTATAGGAGGTAGAGTGAGTAAATTATTAAAAGATGTTTTAAAACATGGTTAATAAATTATCACAGGCTGTTGAAGGTCATTGTTTTGCTTAAAATTGCCAGTTCCAGACAGCTTTGTGAACAAGAAAGCTCAACAACTCACCCTGCTCACTTTCCCACAAGGCTCCCTTAGGGCAGCCTCCAGTCAAGTCCCAGGGAGGCAGTCTGCATTTTCCCCCATTGAGGTTTACGCTCTCCCAACAGCAGCCTATAAAATGCCTTCACTCAAATTACCTAGGGAGCAAATACTAATTGGGCCAAACGATATGCTAACAACACAGAATAACAGCTTTGATGCTTTTTTTTTTCCTTTTCCTATGTGATCAAACAGCAGCACAGTCAAGTCTTGCCACAAGACAAAAAGACACCACAAGAAGACTCTCTGGCATTACCCCAGCCACAACCTAACAAAAAGAATTCAGTTGTGGACCAAAGTATTTTTCTTTATTTACAGAGAAATGAGAGCTGCCATCTCAATGCTATCTTCTCAAAAATCTCACAACTTCTTCCAGGCAATGCTAGTATTTGACAACTAAAGGAAAACCAGCTCTGCTTTTGTGTGCATGTGTGGAAAAAAATACATGGAAGTGCCTTGCTGAGCTAAGGAAACTTATCTTTGAAGACAAGTTTCACAGAGAGAAGCTTAAGCTCCACATAGCTAACATTTTAACGGTGGTTACTCTTTGTTTGAGGAAGTGGCATATACTCCTTGCATCATTTTAGGCTCCCTGGGCACCCGCTCACAGCCAGTACTGCAGACAGGCCATCAGGCTGGGTGCTTTGAATAACAGCTTCCGATGAGGCTACAGAACTGCTTGCTATTGACTGAGAGAGAATGCCTTGCATGAGAGCAAATTTTTTTTTTTTTTTTTGGTTCTTTATCTTATTTCTGAGGGTTGTGAGAAACTGGCAACTTCAGAGAATCTTCAGAGAAGCCTACAGAAACAGGCAGCTACCACAAATCCACCACTGCTGAATCGACACAAAGCAGCATCGCTCTGAAGGTTAGCACATGGGAAAAATGTTCAGCGAATGCTTCTGTCTGGCAGTCAGACAGGCCAACCTACTCTACCTATCTATTCTTTCTTGATTTCTATAAAAGAAATCATGGAAATAGCTTTACTGCTTCTGAGAACTTGGATCAAAGTCCTGGCTTTTTCAGCTGTAAAGTATATGATCAAAGAGTGTCTCAATTAGCAGCTTAACTTGATCTTGAGACTCAAATGCATTGCTCTTAAAGCTTTGATTTCTTAGACATTATTTATAAGAAAATTAAAAGCCTAATGAGTCCTAATATGCAAGTATAAAGTGGACATGTGACAATAATAATCCATTAGACACGTGTTACTGGTGTTTGGCAGTGCACAGAAAAGTTACTGCAGTTCTCTTGAAGTGCCCAGACCACAGTACTTTATTGCTTTACAGGTAATTCTTTTAAATATTAATCCCTGTTACTCTGACTGTAAAACACTGACACCTAAACACTCCCTTCCAACTAACAGTCAGCTATGCATGGTATGTTACTTTTTCATTAGGGTAAGTGGGGGCCATGACCCCAGTCACGGATCTACCATCAGTAACAACAGGCAGACTGGCATGGCCCCAGGCACACTGCCTCTTTGCTTCTGCACCATCTCCTCCCTCGTTCCAGCAGCAATTGTGGAGCTACATACTGAGCTACCTTGGGCCTGACGTGTCCAATAGTCCAGAAAAAGGCAGGATTTAGTCTGATTTTGCTCAGAGTCCTCAGCCAGTTTGCTCAACAAATTTGGCCATTCAAGCTTGGGAGCATGCGGTTGGGAGGCAGGAGGAAGGCACTATCTCTTCCAGCAACTTATGTCCGTGTAGGGTAACGAAGGAAGCCTTGCCTTAGCCCTCTTGCTTGTAGAGCTATTTTTGAACACAAGATTTATACTAGTGCAGCAACGTAGCACCAGTGTTGCAGAGGATGTTGACTGTCCCTTCAGGAGCTTGGCACAATGGCTTCCCTTCCATCTCTTACAGAGAGTGACACATCCATAAGCCATAGGGATGGTCACTCACAGCATGGTCAGCAACATCACCTAACTACTAGTATGTCTTCACGTGTGGTGCTACACCTCATAATACCTCCCCCATAGCTTTTACGACTAGACAAGTCTCATCAGCAAGAGCCTGTGCCAAGTGAGTGTTATCTGGTCACAAAACTTTATATCGCATCAGGAAAAAAAATCCTGAATGGTTGTCAGCAAACTCTTAGAAGTGCTTTTCATCAAAATAATTAGAGTTAGACTCAAGAGCTGGTATTGAGCAATAGAAGCCAATGTTATTCATGATGCAGGATGTTCTTCCCCATATGCAGAAAGAAAATAGATATTTGAAAGGTTTTCTAGGCTTAAGTAGCTTCCACGGCTGTCCTACAAATCTCATTTCAGAAACCAGTCTAAAACAGTAAGAAAAGCAACAATTCAAAAAGAGACATTAGTCCTTACCTGCACACTTGTGAGGGTTGTGTATTGGTAGGCTTTTACAATCATGTAGTTGGCTTCAACATCAGCCAGTCCCAAAAAAATATACTTCCACCATCTCTGTTTCAAAATTTGCCAAAGACTGTCACCGCCTATTTAGAAGAAAGCAGTATTCAGTGTTTCCTTCCAAGCAAATGTTGCACAGGAATCTTATTTTTTAGAAGCATAAACGAGATATTCTATTTTGGTTGCACCTGCTTAAGAAAAACAAAACAGCAAAATGCAGTCTGTGAAGATGCAATGCAAGTGGTGAAAAGTATAGAAATTCTTCCACAGCAAGAAAAAAATTGCAAGACTAGAGTTGTTTAAAAGAGTAAATTAAGAATAGGAAGAATACTAAATAGCATCTGATAAAGAAGATAGTTACGAAAAAAGTCTATTTTCCCTAATATAACATAGGACTTGAAAACAAAGAGCATATAATTTTGAACAGATATGAAATGAAATAAAATTAAATGCACATTTAACCTGTGAAATTCACGTCCATGTGTTATTACAAAGCAGGAATTTAATCATCAACTAAGAAAAAACCCTACAAGTACTGACTTCTTTAGTTTCAAAATATGAAAACAAAATACAAAAGATGAAAGGAAAAACATTAGCTAGAATCTCCCATCCCACATTTCACATACCAGTCCTAAATGCCAGCATTGTTGTATAAACTAGAAGCAGCAAAGAATAGTTGATAAAACTTTGAAACATTGGAGTATTCACTTGGTATTTTTCTGCTAGGTACTGGCTTGTAACAGCAGTCCCACAGATAAACAAGGAGAGTACCTGTCCCAGAATTACTGTTTTCAAAATATGCCTGTGAATATAAAAAAAACAACAGTTAGCTTAGAATGAAATACCCACAATTAAAATAAAAAATGCTGGTTGTACAGAGAAAATGCTGTTTTTCAGAGTGACACTTTATCCTTTCTCTATCCCCTGTCAATGTTGTTCTGAACAGCAGTAAGACACGTTTTACCTGCACAGAAGAATCATGGATTCACAGAGTGGTTTGGGTTGGAAGGGACTTTAGAGATCATCTAGTTCCAACCCCCCCACCTTCCACTACATCAGATTGCTCAAGGCCTCATCCAACCTGCTCTTGAACCCCTACAGAGAGGGGGCATCCACAATCTCCCTGGGCAACCTGTTCCAGTGCCTCACCACCCTCACTGTAAAGAACTTCTTCCTAATATCCAGTCCAAATCTACCCTCCTTAAGTTTCAATCCATTCCTTCTTGTCCAGCAGTGTGCCCAGGTGGCATGGAAGGCAAATGATATCTTGGCTTGTAGGAATGGTGTGGCCAACAGGACTAGAGATGTAATTCTGCCCCTGTACTTGGCACTGGCAAGGCCTCACCTCGAGCACTGTGTGCAGTGCTGGGCCACTCACTTCAAGGATATTGAGGGGCTGGAGTGAGTCCAGAGGGGAGTGATGAGACTGATGAGAGGGCTGGAGCTAAAGTCTTATGAGGAGAGGTTGAGGGAGCTGGGGTTGTTTAGCCTGGAGAACAGGAGACCCAGCAGGGACCTTATCAAACTTTACAACTACCTAAAGTTGGGGGTTGGGCCCTTCTCCCAGGCAACTTATGACAAGAGGGCATGGTCTGAAGCTGCACCAAGGGAGGTTTAGGTTGGATGTTATGAAGCACGTCCTCATGGAAAGGGTAATTAGACACTGGAATGGACTGCCATGGAAGGTAGTGAAGTTGCTGTCCCTGAAGGTGCCCTGGATGTGGCACTTAGTAACATGGTCTAGTTGATGAGGTGATGTTAGGTCATAGGCTGGACGGGGTGATCTCAGAAGCCTATTCCAACCTCAGTAATTCTATGATCCTGTGATTCTGTTCTTGTAAAGTCACTTTCCCAGCTTTCTTGTAGGTCCCCTTCAGGTACTGGAAGGCTGCTGTTAAGGTCTCCCCGGAGACACCTTTTCTCCAGGCTGAACAAACTCTCTCAAATTGTGCCAGTTTCAGCCATTAAACGACAGCACAGCCTGTCCCCATCAGGGAGGTGGTACAGCCCTCTGAACATCTTTATGGCCCTCCTCCAGACCTGTTCCAGCAGCTCCACGTCCTTCTTATGCCAGGGGCATCAGAACTGGACATAGATCTACTCTGTCCTCATGACAGTCATGTAAGAAGTGAGGTGAGTTCAAATCACAAGTAAATGAGACTGCAGTAATTTCCAAGGATCTTCAAGCAGCTCAGTTGGGCAAGATTAGACAACTGGCAGGATCTGTTCCCATCAAGAGAGGTACTGATACACATGGCCTGTGTTAAATCCTTTGTCCTCCACTGAATCTCCTTCTGACCTTGGGCAAGAGAAATCTGCAATGTGGAGATAAGGAAAGTGCTCTGAGGCCCTAAATTATGAAGTGCTAAGGAAATACGAAAGGATTAGCCATAGAATCATTGAACAGCCCAGGTCAGGAGGATCTCAAAAGATCATTTGGCCTAACTCTTTCTGGGAAAAGAGAGCTTAGATGAAATTACCTAGCACCCTGTCCAGTCACATTTTGAAAACCATCAGTAAAGGGGACTCTACTGCATCCCTGGCAAGACTGTTCCAGTGATTCAGTGTTCCCACGGTAAAAAAACGTCCTACAATAAGAACTGTTGTAATTAATACTTATTCTGGATTTTTTTTCTGCTATGTTTCACCATGTCCTGGTGTAATTGAGAAAAGAGTTAAAAGGACATTTTGGCCAAAGATTGTGTTTGCATTTACAACTCCTCTCAAGTCCAGCCCATGCCTGGGGCTGGAGGGAAACTTACATTCAATCCTCTGCTTATGTAAGATAAACTATTCCAGATGGTACTAGACAAACTGGAGTGCTGTAGATCACAGGTATAGCTTTTGGTTTGCTGTTTTTCTGTCCGGTGGAGCTATGCAGATTTGTACTACCCCACTCTGTGCCTGCAGACTCAAAATACACAACTGAGAGGGGCTCAGTGCTGCACTGTCTGTACAGGTCTGCAAAGCTCACATCTAATTTGCATACTCTGAAGACTACTGATCAGAATATAACCATCTGCACAATTTTTTTTCCTTACTGAAAGTAATAAAGCAAGGGAATAAGGCATCCCACAACTCTCTACAGTCACTTCTGGAAGGGCATCATCTGATAGTGACATTGGTTGTTTTCCCAAGGTGGGTGACTTTAACATAGGAAATACCAGCTCACTCAGCTATGCTCTGCAACCCAGTTATCAGGTGACAAGATGGGTGTGTTCAGGGGTGCTAAAGCCAACTACAACCACAAAGTCAATCCCTCCTTTTGGGAAGGAGGCATCTTTGCATGGATTCCAATTCAGCTGCATGAATTTTGTTTTCAATTCAACCTGACACCAACGCTCTTTTTAAAAGTGCTGCTCGGCACAGTTCTTTCCAAGTCACTTTGATGAGACAGCAAATCTATGCAAAGTCCAGCCATGCTGCAAATTCAAGAGATTTGAGCAACCTGCTTTTCTAGAGCTTATTTTACCAATCCCGGCAACGGTACACATCCACATCACAAGAACTCATATATCATGTCACCATCATATACAGTACTATCCAGCTTTGTGTGAATAACTCTTTCTGGTGTGTAAGAGGATATTCTCCTTTCTAGTATCTACAATCTTTAAGTAAGCAACAAGGACCATGTTTCAGCTAGAAAATTATCATGATCACATTGTAGCACAACCTTAACTGTTAAGTGCTATAAAACATATGGATATGTTTTATATGCACATAAAACATATGTATTTTTATATGTATTCATACAAAGCAAAACAAAAAATAAAAAAACTTTGAGTCTACCTCACCTCCGTTATATTGAATTTCTTTTTATTCTTATCAAAGATCTGATTGTACTAGTTTGTCATCAAATCAGCAACGACTGTGATACATTCTGGCTAATATAACTGGCTGATACAGAAATGCCTTTTTACTTTCATCTGAAGAATGGTTTTATTATTAATGTGCCACTAAGAAGAAAGTAACATAGGACAAATGAAATTTCAGAGATGAGACTGCCTATTCTCTCAAGCAGGCATGGACACCAGTTCCAGCTCGCTCTTCATCAGCCCTGCAAATTCTAACTCCTTCACAGGAGGTAAAATGACAGGAGACCCAAGAAAATTTCAAGGAAGAAATAATGCAGTAAACAGCACATGAAAAATATGGTTTCGTGCATTTACAAAAAAAAAAAAAAAAAATCACACACTGTTTTTATTATTCAAACAGGTTTTTGCTCCAAACTGTCAGAAAATGTCTTCTTTACCCTCAATGCAAGGAGGCACAGAGCAAGCTTTTACCAATTTATTGGGCTAAATTCATTCTGTGCTTGGGACAAGGGCACCAAGGTGGGGATCAAACCTGAATAGATGCATGGACAAAACTGCTGCAATTTTACTGGATCAAGGCTGTGAAGCCTGTGTAGTCCACAAAACGAACTGCTCTGGTCAGTACATTACCAGGAGAGCTTATAGCTGGCGAAAGCCCTGCTCTCCTGAATGCAAACTCCCCTGAAACCATCTCCTTGGTGGTGCCACAAAAATGGGCAGAACCCCAGGCAATATGACCCACATGCATCCGGCCCATTTAGTATGGACTTCTACGGGACAAGGTTTTATGTGTTTCCCTTCAGGACATAACATGTAGAAGTGTAGCTTTGCTTGTCCTGAACTACAGCATCCTCTCTATAGCAGAGGCCTGGACTGTTTGTGTACAGTGTTTTGGCAAACTGTGACTACATTCCAGCAACAGTAAAAGGGGGAAAATCTGCTGCCATTCAAATTTGCTAATGACTGAGCAACTTCAACCCTCTTATTAAAAATAAGAAAGACCTGGCTGCCCTCTTGCAGTGGATTAACTCCACTAAACTGATCTTCAGCTTTTCAACTATCTACATTTCTCTGACTTAAAGCACCTAGGAAATGATCTTGGGTGTGTTTTGGCATATGGGAAGAGACAGAGAATCTCCAGGATGTTCAGAACTGTTTGCTTAGTGGTTACTGCACCAGAAATCATTGCTACTTAATGTATGCTTCAGTAGTACTACAGCATTTACTTCTACAGTACTGAAGGCATCTGACAAGGCAAGAAGGCTTCATCCTACTTCATTTCCTTGTTTTCCTCCATTTTAATTCAGAGATATTTTTCTTTCCTGAAGAGATTAAAAATGTTAACATCAAAAGACCAACATAAAGACATTGTTAACTGGTGGTAGAAGGCTGCCCTCAAAAGATGGCCACTGCAAATACCAAAATACTGCATTTCTGGTAACTTTATCTTCATATAAAATATCTGTCTCTTGACCATGACACATATGTACACATGCACCCCAACACCAGGTGGAAGCCTCAGCAGGAACAGCCAGGATCTCAAAAGTGCTTTCTTCAAATTGCAAGTGTGATGTCACATTCCTAGCACAAAGCACTGGGCTCAAGGCAGGAAGACAGCAGCCTGAAAAGACCAAGATGACCCTTGTTATGTGTGGGCTCATAAGCCTCATTATTTCAGTGTCCACTAAATTCCCACGGCAAATTTACCCTCTGCAAAACTTGAGAGCAAATTTGAAGTCATATTGGTTTCCATTTACAAGACAGTTTCTTGCAGGAGAAATGCTTCGATGGCATGAGTTTCCATTCACTCTGGTATTGACATTGAGTATTGATAATTGTCACTTTCTTATTAATAATTTATCATTTTTGGAAATATATTAATTATTAACTTCTTTGTGACAGAACCTGATCCTCTCTGCTCTTTTTTTTTTTTTTTTTTTAAATGCACTGGTAAGGCCTAAATCACTTAAGACTCTCAGATGATGCAAGGTAAGTGGTCTGAAATGGCCTTTAATAGTTTGGGGAGTTTTGTTGTTGTTTTTTACTGCTTAGTAGTTGGCTACTATGTAATTACTTCTCTCCCACCACCCTATCTTAGCTAGCTATATTTATGGCTATAAGCAAAACTAGGAGTCATTTGGAGATCTTTTAGAACATCAGTTGGCCACAAATTGGTCTAAAGCCAGCATTAAGCAGCCTACAGCTCTTGACATCATGAGAAAGTCAGGCTGCCTTTGACTCCATGTGAAATGCAGAAGAAAAATACCCCCAGATATTAAAATACAATCATGGTCTATATCTGAGGAAGTTTAATAAAATCTATTAAGCCCATTGGCTATAAGTTTAATGAATCCTGTAATTTTAATGTTTTTTTCCCCACAAAACTAAACACAGCTTTTCAAAAATTATTTATGCCAGCAGTCAAACACTAAACAGGCAAAGTCTGGCAACACTTCACATAGGCAGTTTACTTGAAGGTCAGCGTTAACTACCAAATCCTTCCCAAAGGGGTGGGGGGAAGAGACCATTTCATCTTAATAATCTCACCATTTTATGCACATAGTTATGCAAAAATGTAGGCTCTGACTAAAGCCATATTCCAACGTGGTTAGCAGATAGCTCATGGTAGTTAAAAAAAACCAAAACCACAATTTAAGAATTAACACATTTGGAAGTTAGTGTTTCAGTGTCTTTGCTTTGAAATTGAGGTCAATTCAATTTATAAAAAGGTAAGAAATAGAAAAGAATCACAAATTTTTTTCAAGAACCAGAAAGAGTTCATT
This sequence comes from Semnornis frantzii, assembly GCA_013399775.1. Classification (NCBI taxonomy): domain Eukaryota; kingdom Metazoa; phylum Chordata; class Aves; order Piciformes; family Ramphastidae; genus Semnornis; species Semnornis frantzii. The sequence continues at coordinate 3,337 of VWYK01060811.1, read as the reverse complement.
TAAGAAAAAAAAAAAAAAGCAATAAAACCACCTTCCTATGACTCAGAAATACCTTTAAGAAGACTGAAGTGGGTGAACCTCCAGCCACCTTGAAAAAAAAATCAGTACTTCACACAACGCTCTGCAGAAGTCAGTGACAGCTCACTGTTTTTTTTCAAGTACCATCACTACACTCACTCAGTGTGGGTGGCTGGCAAGATTTTGCAAAACTACCAGAACAAGTGAGGTTAACTGACCAGTTCAACAAGTTCCTATCTTGTCTTTTCGGGCATTCCTGAGAGGCTGGAGGAATAAACCCGACAGGCTCTGCCGAAGAAGTAAAGCTGTGCTCGGCTCACCCCAAGCAGTAACGGCGGGCCGGCAGGGATCCGGGCACCGCACGGCTTCTGCCGACGGCACACAGAAGCCACTGCATCCCTACCGCGCTATCGGCCAACGCGCCGAGGGCAGAAAGGTTGTGTCCTCGTTCCGTTGCTCGCTCCCACGGCCCGGGGAGAAGCGACCCCGACCCGGGGCACGGCCCTCCGCCGCCCGGGAGGCGGGTAAGAAGGCCGACGCTGCCCGGCTCCACGTGAAGGCCGGCGGGGGCCGCGGCCGGGGACTCACCAGGTACAGAGCTTGGCCCCGAGCAGCGCCAGCAGCCGGCGCGGAGAACCGGCGGCCTCGGATGGCGTCTCGGCTGCAGGCGGCGCCTCAGCCCTGAGCGCAGTGGCAGTAGCAGCACCGGCCGGCGGCGCCGCGGCAGCGATCGCCTCCATTCCGCAGCGCTGCCCCAGCCTCGTGCCCGCCGAAAGAAAGGGAGGCCCTACGGGAGGGCGCTACAGAGGCGGGAGGCGGCGCCCCGCGGGCGGGAGAAGCGGGTACCCAGGCAGCAGAACAGAACTGCGCGGGCGGCCGCCCGCCGGGACGAGCTTTGTGCCCGCCGAGGGGCCGCCCCCGGGAGGAGCATGACTCGTCCTGGGGCCGAGGGATGGAGCTCTGCTGCCTGCTCTACGGTGCTTCTCGTGTTCTTTCCCCTTAGCGAGGGGAAGGAACACGCACCGCGGGTTTCCCTGCTTTGTCGCCAAACCCGCCAGAGGCTTCAACCCTAAGCGCTGTGGAGGCCTGTCTGCAGATGGCCTCGTTTTCAGCCCATTTGTCTAACCTGTATTGCAAGCTCATGTCTCGATGTTCCTCTAAACCCTTACATTTTAACCTCTTCCACCTTTGTGCACAACCTTGATTTCCTCTCTTCCTTAAGTTCTATCACCTGATGACTCCTACACCTAAAGATTTACCTCGTCCTGCTCGTATTCACCCGTGTCAGGTAAACTCGTCTGGAGAGCTGGGTGGCATTTTGCATATGCTGGTGGGGTTTTTTTTGTTGGTTTTTTTTTTTTTGTGATGCTCTGTATGTATCACAAGTGATGGAATTAAACCCTGTAGGTGCTTCCAGGAGGAGAAGACTTGCGTTGGCACACTTACTTGTCAGTGTCTGGGCTATGCCGTACACTTCATGACAAAAGGCATAGCTTCTCAACCTTCACCTGTTTTCCATAGAACACCAGAGTTTAGTATTTCTTCCCCAACAACTCTTTTTTTTTTTTTTCTTATGTTTGTCACAGTTCTCTCATTGAGCGGTATTTATCTCCCTTTGTAACTACCCAAATTTATCCTCATAGGATTTGGTTTAGGAATGTAAAAGAGGACTTACTGTGCCATTTCAGGTCCTCATAACTTCATGCGTTTGCCAGTCCCCTTTCAGCAGAAAGCTGATTTTTAGTCTCCTACTTCCCGACAGCCAGGCCCTAACCACTAAGATAATAGCTACATGGGAGAGGATGAGTCCCCAAATACCCTCTTTGATTCTGTGATCCAACAATAGGCTATAGGTCAATATGAGGAAGAAGCTGTGTAATTCCATGTCTTAAAAGAATATGCATAAATATACTTTTCTACTTATAGCATACATACCCATTTCTATATTGTATTGAGATTTTGTGTATTTTTTCCTTCACGCATATAGCAGTGTATTAATGTTTTAATTTGAAATCCTAACTCAATAAAAATCCCGCTGCGACTCCTGCAAGAAAGCTGCCTATCAAGATTAATTACAGTGTTGTGATAGTTATGCATTGGGTCATGCTAGTCATGACTCTCCATAAACTAAGATAATAAAAGAAGCACAAGAGTCAGAAACTGCCTATTTCATCATATCTGAGCTCCACGACTGTGGGAAAGTTGTCTTTATTAACCCTGTATCTGAAATCTGTTGCTGATTGTCCAAAGACAGAGTATCATGTCTTTGATGTGTTTTTTCACTATTTAAGATGAGCTCAGCCCTTGGAATTCCTTGCTACATGTAGGCTGCAGCTGCCTAACACCAGAAAGACACTGCTGGACTGGGGCTTTATGCTGGAACTACTCTGCTGCAGGACTGAAGTTCAAGAGGGATATCTGTGTAGTGCGAAAATATGAAACAAAGTAGTAAGAGTTTAAGCAAGCAGGGACATTTTAAAAACACATACAAAATTAATTTGAAGATTAAAAAAATTAAATTTCAAAGTGCTCTGTGTTAGACTTTGGGGGCTAAGTTCCATTCAGAGTGTGATAAACTTTGCTATCCCAAGACATTTTTCTGGCTTGTGGATAACATGGCTGTGAATGCAGAGATATCCCAGATGTCTAAACATGACTTCACGTTCAGCTACTCCTGCTCCAGTCTCCTGCTTCCACTACACGTCAGGGTTCACCTCAAGTGTGACCATGATTGTGTGATTCTAGATTTTTGTTAGGCCCTGAGGTTGCCTTATCCACAGTGAAGTGAAGGTGCCTGGAATGTCTGTGTGCCAGCCAGGCTGCCTGGCTCCAAAGGCACCCTCTATTCAGCTCAGAACTGGTTTTATTGCTCCCCATACTGTCCCACCAGTGGAAACTGCAGTGTGTACATCTAAGGCTGTACGTTCTCTTTCAGAGTAATTCCTTGTAAAATGATGAGCAAGTGTCATTTTAGTTTTGGTTGCCCCCTCTCCTTTTTTTTTTTTTTTTCTTGATTGAAAGTATTTGTGCCACTAGAGGTCCCTCATAGTAAGGTTATGTTTTCCTCCGCGGTGAGTGGTTTTTTCCTCCTTCTTTATCCAGGCTACATGCAAGAATTAGAATCGCTAAAGAAATTAATTTTGTTTAATGTAGTACATTCTTACAATAATAGAGCAATTTTTCCTTGATTAAGTTTTTCTGGGGAAATGTCAATATAAAACATTTTTAGATTAAATTTATTTAATAAAAGCTCCTGATTCATTATAAAATAAAATGTTCTTTACTTTTTAATAATTGCAATTTTTCACACTTACAGTTT